>CM051350.1:44859768-45037013 GCA_028015215.1 Gynostemma pentaphyllum | reverse complement strand
TATTAAAAGGTACCAATGAAGAGTGATCACCTTCAAGATTTAGCTGGAAACCTCAAAAAAGGGCAAAAAAAAAATCATATATATATATATATATGATTAATTAATTAATACATTCAAAGAAAAATAGAAGAAAAGAACAAAAAATTGATGGTCTTACGTGTACCACCAAAGATGGACCCCGATAAATGTTATCTTCTGTGGTCAAATGCAGAGATATGTACATAATAATATATATCTTCTATAAATAACTTTGTTGTGTTTGTTTTAGGTAGTCAATTTTTTTTAATGTATAATTTTATAAAAATCTATCGTAAGTGTTCATTTCAAAAGTTTGTATGAGAATAAGATGTTAGAAAGTAATATATTTGCGTTTGATGGAGGAGGGCTATAGGATGCCCATGAGTTTTGCTATCTCGTGCTTCAAAACCAACTAAATATGAGTAAGGGTGCCTATTTTATTAGAAGATATCTCTTGAAACAAATGGTTCCTTAAGTATATAAGAAGTTTCATAGGGATAAAATCAACTTGCAAAAATTAGATGGTTTGAAGTATGCCTATGGATTCAAATCCCCATCAACAAATTACAGGTTGTTAAAAAGTGTATATGTATAAATTATAAGATATAGTGCTTTCATTTTGATGTCCCTTCCTAAAATATGATAATCATTTAATCTCTCAAACTTATTAGTTTTTGTAATATCCCGTTTGAGATAGTTATAAAAAAAGAAATTAATTGATTTCAAACACATCATTTCTAAAAACACTTTTAAATAGTTCTTAAAGTTATCTAAAAACATTTTTAAATACTTCTTAAAGTTATCTCAAACTAACATTAGATTGATCTGTATTTTTTTATTCACAAATTAGGGAGGTAACTTGTTTTTCAAAATAAAATAAAATAAAAACATTGAAACTAAGGCTTTATTTGAATACCATTTTCAAATGTATCTTTATGCCTTCGTTTCAATATAACATTTGTGAATAACTTTTAGATGATTAATTTTCATATGTTTACTGTGATTATTCATAAATATATAATTTAAAAAGAAAATACTTTAATTGTTCTAAACATATCATGCATGAAAATAAACTAAAAAGAAAATAAGAGAGAACAACTTTTAAGAACAGTTATCCAAACATGTTTCAATTGATTTTTTGTTTTAAAAATCAAAAAGCAACATTTGAAATTAGTATCTATTTAGAGCTTAATTTAATCGAGAGCCTCCGTTTAGTTTGGTTGATTTTAATTTTTTGGCCCCTATCTTTTTTAACAAAGAAAACAACTTGAATGTCAACACGAACATAATTCAAGTGGTTAGACACTCACTCATTTCATATGAGAATGAATGTTCGAGTCACTCCTCCTCTAATTTGATGTAATATCTAAAAAAAACCCGACTTGGATTATAAGTTGGGAAGATTAAAAAAAATTAAGTAGAGTTGTGTATTTTATAAATAACCATTTTAACTAGAACACTACATTTAGAATTAGTGAAGTAAGTAGAATTTTGTACATATTTTATAAAATACAAATATGAAGAAGATATAAAAGATAAATACATGTTCTCTACATCAACAACGAATTCTCTCCTAAGTCAATAATTTTTTTTGTTTTTTCAAATGAGAAATTCAAAGAAGCACGAATATGACATAATATGGACACCACGACACGTCATTTTAGAAAGAAAAAAAAATTAATACACAGATATGACAAAGACACATTTAATATAATATATAATTTTTTAAATATATTATAATATCTTTATACATTTCAAGGATATTCACTTTAAAATTTGTTTTAGTTTATGATATTTATATTGAAAGGATAATATATTACTTTTCTCCCATATTTAATTTTAAATAAATTATTTTTTTATATTTTAATTCAAGTGTGAAATAATTATTCTATATGTATTCATAAGTTTATAACATGTGACTAATATGTTTAACAGGTGTCTAACACATATCAATAATAAGTATTAAAGTGTTCGAAACGTGTCAAATTTGAATACATCACTCAGATTGAAGTAACCGTGTTTTAGAGGAAGATTATAATTTTACACTTGAAGGAGAAGGGGTATGGAGGAAATTTGAATACATTTGAAAATGAAAAGAGTTTTGTGGCATTATGTGTCTAGTAATGTACAAGCAGAAAAAGAAGATAGGTTGAGTGGTGTGGTGGGTTTTGTGTGGAGGTAAAAAGAGGGTTCAGAGGCTGAGCCACTGCCCAAATTTCTTGTCATCTCACAACTAGACACATGATATAATTATAGCTTCATTTTGTTTCTTCAATATGAAGCAGGCCCCCCCTCATCTCCCTCCTTCCTTCCAAACCCTCTCAAGATATATACTTCTTTATTTCTCTTACCAATTATTATCATTCTTTTACTTGTCTCTCTTTTCGAGAAATTTTTCAATACAACCATCACAGTATGACTCCCTCATTCATAACCATTAGATTCATATAAATTATATATTTGCTCTTTTATTAAAATCACATATGTAATAATTATCAGAAGAGAGTCATATCGAGAGCCAATTATAACGGTCTTAATTGAATAATTTCTCCTCTCGTTCTCTCTCTACTCTCTTGATTTTTGTGTGTTTGCGTGTGCATGTCTTTAATTGCTTTGGGTGGGACTATGGGAGAAGACTGTCAAGGGTTTGAATTTGTTTCTGTCAGGGAGAGAGAATTTTGATTTTTTTCTTCTTTCACCAAAAATAAGAAGACTTTTTTTTTTACCTTGCTTAATCTCAATGGGAAAACTACTGTTTTTATGATGTCACTCTCAACCAATTAATCTCCCATTTTTAGTGAATTTTTAAGAGACCAAAAACATTTATAAGAAACCACCTTAATCTATATTGATATATGATTCCCTACTACACCACTAGAGAAAATCTTTGCATGTTTTTTACAGACACCAATGAAAAGCCCTCCTTGTTTTAATGTATTTTTTATATTAATTTCAAATTAATTGACATTTGAACAAGAATATCCTTAGTGGGGAAGAAAATTAAAATAAAATAAAAATTAGAGTTCACTTTTTGGTGAATAATCATAAAATAAATGCAAAAACATGGTTTATATAGAAGTAGGAGCCACTCCCCACTAGCTAATTGTGTGATTGGTAGAGAAATGATCAATAAAATTAACTAATATTGTAATTAAGATGAGTGAATTCAATGGAGCATGGAAAAAACATAGCTTTTAAGTTTTTGGCAAATGAAATCAAATCAAAACTCTAAAATTAGTAAAAGCTTTTGGCTTAAGCCCCGACTTTCTTTATAAAGACAATAACTGAAATAACATATTTTTGCATAATAATTATTGAAATGTCAAAAGTTTTAAAAAATTTCTCAAATAGCATAATTATAGTTCAATTATTTATTGAACTAAAAAGTAAAAAAAAAATTCATTGAAAATAATAATGAAAAATAATTAAAGATTTCAATAAATTATTGAACTTGAACTTAAAAAGGAAAAAAAAAAAACAAAACAAATTTATTAAAAATACCAATAAAAAATAGTTCAATAATTTGTTGAAGTATAATTATACTATTTGAGTAATTTTAAAAAAGTTCCGACATTTTAATAATTAGTATACAAATTTGTGCTATTTGAGACAAATTCTATTCTTTATACTGATATCAATTGAAAAATAAATAGCCTGTTAGTTTATGAACAAAAACAACCCTTTTTAGAATTTGTTCCAAAAAGCTTCATTATAAAGTTATATGGAAAAGTAAAGTTAAAAAAAAAAATAAAAAAAAAAGCCAGATGGGATACTAAAAAATGCATAATGAAAAAGCAAGTAGGTTCATTTTATAAGATTGATCAATAACATCCGCCTAAATATAACTCAATTGATTAGACATCAGTCTAGTATTTTCTTAAGGTCATTTGTTCGAGTCTCCCCTCTCCCAATTTGAATATCAATATACCCCTCAACCTGAACCTAGCTCAAATAATTAGATATCAATGCTCTCTTAAAAAATATACCGTCTGGATATTATAGATAGAGCAGAGAGCTACAATGGTGGATTCTTGTGCCAAATTTGCTATTTTTGGGTTGTTCAGTTCTTTATACTTGATATGGAAGGCAACCAGAAGAAAGTTAGGCAAAAAAACACACAGTTTCATAGATTCTTTATTTAAACCAAAGCATCTGAAACTGAAACAGCAGACAGCAAAACCTTTCTCTCACTCTCTCTCTCTTTCTAAAACAATATGGAGAAGTAAATATAAATCATTTCAATAAGTTATATATTAATACATGAAAGTCATATAATATATATTATAAGGATTAAAAGTTAAGAAGGAAAAGAAGAAAGAAAAAAGTGGTCTTTTTCTACACTAAAAAACTACAAGTGGGGTCGATTCAATCAATTGGGTTTTCACATCAGGACTCCTCATGAGGAGGCAAAAATCAGTAAAAAAAACAAAACAAAAAAAAAAAACACTGAGACCTTATGGTATGAGAGGGTCTGTTTCATTATTATTAATGCATAATATCTCCTCTAGATTAGTCGTCTTCTTCGCGGTACCGTCTTTTGCATTATCGGAGTGAGGGTTAGGAAGATCTGTTGATACTGGTGATGATGATGATGATGATGATATCGGCAATGGCGAGTTCGAGGAAGTTTTTGTCAATTGTGATGCTCTTTCTACTTGAACCATCCAATCCGTTGTGAAAAGAACATAGAACATGAGCAAAGCGCATGATGCTTGAGCCGCAAGCAACCCAAACCATAGTCCTGCGAATCCCATTTTCACTACAAACCCCATTAGGATCGCTACCGGCATACCGACCAAGTAAAACGATCCGAGGTTTATGTTTGCTCCGATTGTCGGCCTCGCACTACCTCTTAGAACCCCGCAGCCAGTTGTTTGAGGGCAGTTTCCGAGCTCACACAACCCCACAATCGGCAATGCCACCGCAGTCAGCTCTAATATCTCGGCATCATTGGTGAAAAACCTCCCCCATTGATGCCTCATCAGCGTAGTGAACAGCATGGCTGCAATGCCTAATCCAACAGCGCAGGCGAGAGAAACGATCATCGAAAGGCGGGCTTTGGCAGGGCGGTTGGCGCCGAGCTCATTGCCGACTCTAGTCGAGACGCCGAGGCTGAGAGACGACGGGAACACGTAGACAAGAGAGGTGGTTTGAATCAAAATCCCCATAGAAGCGATAGTAGCTTTGGGATTAACAAGTAACCCGCATAGCATTATCATAAATTCATACCACCACCACTCAAGGCAAACAGAAACACAAGTAGGGATAGCAAGAGCTAGCAAAGAAGACCAACCACGGAGACAATCGATACTCGGAGCAACCCAAGAATCCTTATAAACACCGGAAAAGTAGACGAAAGAAGCGAGAAACACAAACACATTGACATTAAACAAGACCATAGCAATGGCAACACCAGCAATCCCCATCTTGAAATGAAAAACTAAAAGGAAATTCAGGGGGACATGAAGGATAACAGAGATAGCAGAACAATAAGTCAAGGGCAATGTTATGCTTTGAGTTCTAAGATAAATTCTAAGAGGGTGAAGAAGAGAAAGAAAGAAGAGATCAGGAATTGAGAAAAGAATGAAAGTATGAGCCACGGAAGAGATTTCTTCATCTTGACCACACCCCAAAAGGATACTTTTCATATTAAACCACATGAAAGAGATAGGAACAGAGGAAGAAAGAAGAAGAAGAACAGTTCTCTGAAGGGTTATGCCAAGAAGTTTCCATTGTTTAGCACCATAAGCTTGACCACAAATAGGTTCCATTCCCATAGCCAAACCAGAAAGTACAGAATAGCCAGTGATATTAGCAAAACCAATAGAAAGAGAACCACCAGCAAGCTCAAGCTCCCCCAAATAGCCAAGAAAAAGCATGGAGATCATGGCTCTTGAATACAGAAGAAGACCCGTAATCATCGTTGGACCCGAAATCTTCCCTATCTCCTTCATTTCTTCAACAGCCTGAATAGTACAAAACAAACAAAGATTTAGTTCACTTTATTTAATCGTCTATATGTCGATATAAGAGAGTGAGTTTAATAATTACCTCGGAAAGAGTAGGAAGTCGATGAAGTTGAGCGAGTTGATCATCGGGTTTGAGAAGATTATCTGAGTTTTTGTGGAGTGTCATGAAGTTGGTTTTGTAGTTATGGTGAGGGAGAAATGAGGGATTATGAGAGGAAGGTTTTTGGTTACACATAGTTAGGTAGCTGAGTTCTCTAATATTTTAGGATAAAAGAAGGAAAGAAAAGAAAGAATTTCTGATATTTGATATTTGATATTTCAATTTGTTTGTCTTTGGTGAGAGGTATTTGAAAATGGTTTATTTGGTGGAAGGAAAGTGAATGGGGGAGAATGAATTTATATACATATCAAGGTGTTGTGTTGTGAGTGACCTTGCAAAATTTTCTGCTGTCCTTG
The DNA here is from genome assembly GCA_028015215.1 of Gynostemma pentaphyllum. Classification (NCBI taxonomy): domain Eukaryota; kingdom Viridiplantae; phylum Streptophyta; class Magnoliopsida; order Cucurbitales; family Cucurbitaceae; genus Gynostemma; species Gynostemma pentaphyllum. Next base: position 45,030,570 of record CM051350.1, on the reverse strand, counting down.
AAAGGAACTTGTTTCGAGATATCAAGGACAGTGAGCAAAAAAGAAAAAAAAAAAGTTAATTTTCTTGTAATTTTTTTTAAAAAAAAAAAGAAGAAGAAGAAGTTTGGGGCCGACTTTCTCACTTTTTCAAATGCATTAACTTAATCATTTCATATTATATTTCATTAGAAGAAGAAGAAGAAGAATGAGAGAAATATAGAGATTGATTAAGTTTCAATATTTATGTAAATGGGGCAGCAAAAAAAAAAACTTCTTCATAGCCATCTTTTGGTAACATTAGTGCGGTTATTTTTTTTTTTTTTTAATTATAATTAAAATAGTGGGATTAATATTTTAGTCTGTTCTTTTTGGAAGTAAGAGACTATGCCTAATGGAAGTTTCAGTGGATAATCTTTTTTAAAAAAACAGAAAATGTTTGTGGTTTAGTTTGAGTTTTTGTGATATTATAAAAGAGATAAAAGAAACTTATCTTGGAATGCCATTGCCAAGTGGATGAGAGGATCGATAACAAAATTCTCTGAAATGACAGGAAAGCATATAAATCAATGGTTTATAAAATTAAAAAAAATATTAAAGGAAAAAATAAAAGTTTTTTTTTTTTTTTTAAATTTTTGGTGCTTTCTCTGGAAGATGACTGGCTGGCTTCAATCTATGTAGGCAAAGAAGATGTTTGCATGTTCAAAAGCAAACCATGCATGTCTGATTCTTCCACAACCCATGTGGGGGGGAAATCATTTAACCATTTCATCACCAAAAGAAAAAAACAGTACAATTCTTCTTCAACTGTTTTTTATTTTGGACACAAAAAAAACAGAGAGAGAGAATAGAAGAATTTTCTTGTTTGTGGAAATGAGATAAAGAAAAGAGTGAATGAAGCTTGTTGGTTGGACTGTGTTTTGAAAGAATATAATATTATTTTTCTTGTGGGGGAGATTGTTTTAGCCACTGGAAGTGGAACAGGATTGTTGAGATTTTGTGATCCCCTCTTGGAGATTTCATGACACATTATCCCTCTATTTTAAATCATACAAATCAATAATTAAAATTCTATTTTTGATTAACTTTCAAAATACAGGCTTTCAAAACTTGATCAATTTAAAATCCATGGAACTCCTATTTACCTCTACTTTCTAGGAAAACAGCCATGAAATAGGCAGGAGTTCGAGTCCTCAAATGGGCTAACATCTCAATCCCCATTTGCTCTTTTGGTCATATTATTTATGGTAAAGTTGGGCTTTGGAAAATAAAAGAATCCAATCCATAAAAAGATTTTTTTTTTCTACTTTAAGATATAACATCGAATTAAGGAGGGCAGACTCAGCACATTTGAGTTCATGAGAAGCGAATGGATGTCTTACTTGCTGAGCAAATTCACAAAATATCCATTCAAATTACAAAAGAGAGAGAAAAAAAATCACACTTAATGTTTCTTATATTATATCATTATGTAGAAAAAAAAATTTAAAAAAAAAAGAAAAGAAAAGGAAAGGAGGATTCTTCATGGGTATGGTAAGAGAGTGAGGGATTTTACAATGTCATAAAAAAGGGACCACTTGATGGTGTTAATGGGGAGGTGACAGTGGGAATGGCTGTGTGAAGAAGAGGCAGATGGAAGAAAGGGAACACAGAGAATTACGTGCACCAATTACAACCATTTAATTTGTATCCCTTTTCTCCCAACAGAGATGAAACTGTGGGAGAGAGAGAGAGAGCTAATGGACTGTTTTCTGAGGCAAAAGCAAAAAAAAAAAAAAAAACAGATCAGAAAAACAGAAAACAGTAAATTGGATTTATTGTTTTTTCCTTCTTCACAGTCTGCACAAAAAACCAAACCAGTTTTTCATTTGTTTCCTTTGTATAAGATATTGCTTCTCTGAAACTCGTAACACAACCCAATGTCAGATTCCATGTGTATTGGACTCTATCAGTTGATATAGGTGAAAGGTAAGTATCAAGAAACTAAACCCCTCAGCACCAAAAAAATAAAAAATAAATAAACAGATTTATTAAATAAAAAAACAGATTGAAATTGAAAGATTAGCATTTTGAAAGTGGGTCCATTAAATTTTTTTAAGATACCAAACAGGATTGAAGCAAAAGAAGTTGACAAGCTAAAAGAATCAAATGTTGATGCCTGTGCATCTGTACTCTCATCATCAATCAGAAAGGAAAATGAAAATGAAAAACAATCAGCAACAAGTTGTTATAATGGAGTTCATACAGAATTTTTCTTGGCATCTTTTGTAAATGGATAATAATAAAATGCCAATACAAGTTTTTCGAAAATGATCCAACAGAAGTTGACAAGACAGAAATTCGACACCATTAAAAAAAATTTAAAAAAATATACCCCTCTCCAGACATTGGAATAAATTCACCATTTGTCCCTCTAAAACCAAAGCTTCTTCACTCTTTTCAAGAAAAAAAGATTGATTCTATCTCAAGATTCTAAACAACTTAGACCTAAAATCCCCCTTTTTTCATTGTCAAAAAATGATTTTTTTTTCTGGTATGGTAGATGCATGAACAAGCATAAATTTCACTCTCACTGAATTTTATGAATTCATCAAGAGCCAAAAAGGGATTGTTAGGTTATATCACTAAAAAGAATTTCTTTCTGCAATTGAAATGGCCAGAGAATAAAAGCTAAGCTACCATATCAGTACAAGAAGATACTACTTATAAAGCATAGCATGAGCTGAGAGCATATTATATTAATATTAACCAGCAAAACATGATTTGCATCAATGATCAGTGCAAGAAACCTTATTCTGGAATCAAGATTTAAGAACAGGGAAAAGCCAATAAAAAAATTATATTAAAGAAAGCTTTCAATAAAAATTACATAAGCTTTTCTTTAAGAAAAGAAGTATCTCCATCAAGGTTTTGAATGCCCACCAAAGCAAGCACATTAGACATACTAATACATTAATTCATGCACAAATGAATGAGAATCCAATACATTTATGATAGAACCACCAACGCACTAAATATTTGCAATAGAAGAAAATGATACTTCATAAGGAATAATATTCCCAATCAGCAGCATTATCTTCGTTGGTAAGAAACTAGTCTTCAGAGTAATTTTGGAATCCACAGCTCAGGCTTCACCTACTTTTTCCACGGAAATTGTCATATAAAGCAACATTTCCAAGAGGTGGGACTGATATTCATTAAAGAAAATTCCTCACTGATTGCAGATAACTTGTCTCTCTCACCATTTGGTGACAGCTAATGCTCTAATTACCAATGTATGTCTACTTAATCAATATTTTGTTTTTCCTTATCTGTCACTTATACAAAGCACCAACCATTGCTCACAATAATATATGCCCATGGCTCACATCGGCGCTCCGGTCCCCTAATATTAATGAACTTTTAACTTCTTGCTTCCCCTGTTCACCAACCCATCTCACCCAAAAGAAAAAAGACGGTTGTATACAACAACTTGGACATATATTATACTTTATACAGAAGCACTTGGCATCAAAATGCACACCAAATACCACGTTGAACAAGGATGAGATGAGCACCAACCAAGCTTTTCAAATATTCTGACAATTGACAAACATAATTTTTTTTTAAAAAAATGAAAAATGCTCTGTATAAACAGAGGCTCTCATAAATATTTATTCAAAGCTACTTCCAGATTTGTAGGATGAGCTAAACAAATTTTTTATTCAATGAAGATGATAAATTAGATAAAATAAATGGAAAGAAAAAAAAATGAATACCTCATGTGATTCTGGGCTTCTGCGCACCAGACCGAAGAGCCAAGATGGCAATGAGTCCACTTGCAAAGGCTGCAATTGCTGCCACAACAAAAGCTGGAGAGTTTCCACCACCAAACATCTGATCCCATGGTCCACTTCCCAGGGATACCACAAACTATTATCAGAAACCATAAAATTCATGAATTAAAATTACTAACATATCATCATGGGATCTCATTTATTGACTGCAAATTGATAAACGAACCACATATAATGATTGAATTAGAAGGTTTCATGTATCACATCTACAGATCTTTTATTTTGAAAATTTTCTTAATACCAGATGATACATACAACCCCTCCATAGGGGAAAAAAATTAGGTTGCAAGTTTGTATACATATGCAATATCATCATACGTCACCACAAGGCACGCAAGGAAAAGTACTTGACTTTTATCATTAAAGATCAAGCCCAATTATATGTAGAGAGAAAGTGCAATCCCAAACAAGCAAGTCTTCAGAATGTCCAATTACTGTCTCTCAATACAGCAGCCAACCCCACACTGCTCTTCTGTTCTGAGCAGAGCGCAATGTATGTATGTGACCAAGCAAAATAATTGCTTTGTGAAATATGATCGTTCTGCAGAATGCTGAACTGGTTATTAACCTCTCGGTTAAAGACCATCAAAATTAGCAATAATTCATCTTTATCCCTTCCTCAAAATTTAAATAAAATAGATGGTGTATCAAGTAGATTGAGATACTTAACACAATGTGGCTAACCATTGTTCAAATAATTCTTCCCTCTTCAGTTTAAAATGTTTTACAAGTATGGTGCTCAAAGTCTACAGTTATTAATTTACGGATCAAACATTTCTGATAAATGTTGCCTAAAGCAACAGCCAAATCTTTCAGCTTGATCAAATCCATTTGAAAGGTCCACTCGAGATCAGAAATTGTTTAAAAAAACAAAATGTTTTGTCAAATTACCTGACTTCTATTATCATCCATAGCATATTGGAAAGTGACTTTATGAATATAGATAAGGACAAACTCCAATCCTGACCTCTACCACATGGAAGTGTATTTTATCTCCTTCCCTCAAAATAATTATCCCAGACAAAAAGTGAATAGACTATAAGGTTTATCCAGTACTGTATTTCAAAGTTGTCACGGTTGTCCCATACAAAGAGCTAAGGGACAATCTAACCATACAAATAATTAAAGACAGCATATGAACTATACTGTTCCTTCATTAGTTCATATCAGACCTTAAGCATTTGCATTCTCGCACGACACAAACTAGAGCAAAATCTCTTTGTTATTTTGTTGAGTAAAATGCACAACTACAAAGGTTTTTATGCATCTCCTTAAAATATTTTATTCAGGATTGGTATAAGGACCTTTTATAGATTGACTGCTCCCTTAAATGTAAGGTTGATCTTGTGCCTATGTTAAAAATAATATCAACCAACACTTCTAATGGCTGTCATCATAAAGTGCAGAACTTATAACATCAGGTTTCTTTGTCCATAGAAAAAACTATTTTAAGAAGTAACTCGGTATAAGTACAAAAATTGTGTAAAACCAAATTATCAAGTCTGAACCAGGATCATGTATATTAACATTTCCTTCTAAACTATATGACACCCTACCAGAGTTTGAAAATTTTGAAAAAATTTAAGCTAACCTCATAGTAAACAAAGGGGAAAATTGGAAGGAAAAAAAATGAATTTCACTTGAATAGTAGGACAAAAAATATAACGAAATATTTCAATCAAATAATAGGAAAAATTAAGCAGGACACAGTTGCCTCAAATAATTGCATTTTTAATGCACGCTCTTGTAAGAGTAATTTAAATACAGGTATCTCTCTTTTGTATGACCTAATATTAAACAATTCCCTTCTCCAATGCTCCTTAGACCACAAACACAAAATATAAAATTAAAAAATAAGACTATGAACCCAAGAGGAAATAAACTATAATATAAACCAAAATTTACTGTGAATTGTAATAATAAGGTAGTAACATTTGGTTATCAAATACGATTTATAAGGTGAGACGATTTCATCTCTCCAACACAATTTTCTAGATCATTTTCTCCTAGTTGCACAAATTCAAGACTTTTACTCGGCTATAGTATAATCTTATTTTCTGATGGAATATTCGTACTCGATATATTGTAAAAAGTAGATGGGTAGAACACCAATAAATAAATCTTTTTGAATTGCTACCAAAAGCCGATTCTGAGAAGAATCCTAAATCAATTTTATGTCTAGGCAATACACATTATAAATTTGCAATTGGTGTTTGGTTGGCAGAAAACATATTTACAAAATAAGGTTAATGTCATTTCTCTCTCAATGAGCAAAAGAAAATTAAGAAAAAGGTGTAGGAATGGAGTTACCTGTGGTATAACTATTGCTATATTCAGGACACCCATAGACAACCCTGCAAGATGCAAAAACACATAAGCAACTCTCTACTCATTCATTAAAAGAATGAAGCATCAAATCAATACCCACCTTGACCAAGTCCTAAAGATTCAATACGTGAGGAGATCATGGCATATGGAACACAGTAAGCAACCTGTAATAAATTATTCCAATAGGTCAATAAAAGTGATGCACAAATGGACCTAAAACATGTATTATCATGATCTGGTTAATTTTAAATGGACTAGTCTTTTCTATACCACATGATATACAAGTATACTTTGTACTTCAATTTCTCAACATTGTCATCTAATTGTAGTTTCAGTGTTCTGTGTGCTAAGACGAAGAAAGGATGGGGCAGAAAGAAATAAAATACGAAACATGTGATCACACATTATACAAGAGAGGAACTGCTTACTCCCAAAGGAACACCAAGAAGAGAAAAGATGATCAATGCAGCAGCTACAATGCCACCCGGAGGGAGCTCATGACCTCTATAGCCCATATTGTTTGCCACATATGAAACAATTAGCATTGCAAGGAAGCATAGAGCCAAAAAAATATTAGAAACTCCCCATACAAAACCAGGACCCCATTTTCTGCAAAGCTTCTCCATAAATAATGAAGTTATTCCAACGACAACAGAATTAAACATCAGACCAAGTGCTCCCATTCTAACTCCAATACTATAACTTGATCCTTCATTTGGCTTGCCACCATAAATTTCTCTACCCATCCAATCAGTATCATAGAGGTTAAATGGAAACCACCCAATCCATGTCAGGGATAGGACAAGCAAGATAATCCATATATACCCTGAGAAGTATTTAAAAGTCCCAAACAACTCCCAGAGGAATGCTTCTGAAGTTTGACTTGACTGCCCCATACCTTCTTCCACAGAATGGGAAGAACTACCAGTGAAATCTGCAGGTACTTCTTGGGCAGCCGATACAGTCAAATATGTTGTGATCACAATGAACACAATATGAAGTAAGAAAGCTGACTTGAGATTTGCACAATTAATGGAACAGGCAGAGGTAAGAGTAAATGGAAAAATCTTGTACCAGCTACTAAAAGCTCCAGTAGCATATCCAAGTACATTACCAATAGCCATAAATAGAGAAAAATAAGCATTTGCCACTCGATTCCTTCGATGATCCTTACCTAGCACATTATTATACAAAAATGAAACACATTCTTAGCATAAGTTCAAGAAATAAGCCATAATCACAAGCAAAAACCATCATATGCTTTTATTTTTATTTTATTCAGGGGGGGGAGACCTTTGTTAAAAATTTCCATGCATCTGATGCATACAGAGTGGCAACAACATTTGGGGGTCCAAAACCCCAACCCCATTAATTCAACTATGAAAACTGATCTCTTAGTCTCTCTCAAATCCTTTTGTACAGAAGAAAGAAAATCAAATTGCAACAACTTTTTTTATGCCCATGGCTGCTAATCCTACAAAAACAACTGTCTCACCCTTTTAAATTTGATATTGAAAAATTATATGATATTAAATATCTAAAGTTAATTATCATCAAGATCTGAATCATATAACTTCAAAAACAGTTTACAATGACAACTGAATCAATTGCATTGGGTCAACTTTGTAATATCTTAATAATTTACAATTACAGAAAAATCCATAACTAACTTGAAAAAAAGTATTCTTTGAATTTCCCTTCTTCCTTATTATTTATATTTGGGGTGGTAAAAAGTCAAATAACTAAATTTACAAGAAAAATGCAAAAAAAAAAAATAAAAAAAAATCAAACTTTTGTATATCCTCTGAAAAGTATTGAAAGATGACATAACAAAACAACCATAATACAAATATATTAATCACCTTAATTCCTTAATTAGCAACATGTTTCTTCTTTCCAAAAGTAATAAACAAATCAACAATTCAAAATAACATACCAGTAAGATCAGCAAGAAGGGCTCTACAAGGACCCATCATCAAATTATTAGCCACATCAAGAATCCAAAATCCAACGACATAAACTCCAATTGCACCTGGTCTAACACCACCTCTATCCCCAATTAACCACCCAAGATCCGCGGAGTGACCGATAATCAAAACGGCGAAAATAATCGAAACCGCCCCGGCGACGATAAACGGCCTCCGACGACCGAATCGACTAGTACATCGGTCACTAGAAAGACCAACTAAAGGCTGAACAAAGAGACCAGAAAGAGGTCCACAGACCCATACAAGACCAGACCAAGCATGAGGAATTCCAAGTTCTTGAACGTATGGAGTTAAGAGTGAGAGCTGTAAAGCCCAACCGAATTGAATTCCAGTTGCTACTGATGAAACCCTGAGTAATTTTTTCAACGGAACCCTAGTTTTCACCGGCGCCGGAAGCTGATTTCTTGACACCACCATTTTTTTCTTCTAATAGATAGATTTTTCATGCAATTTGGTAATTGCAGAAACTGCTTATATAGTTTTTTGTATTCTTTAAATAGATATATAATATAAATATATATCGCTCTCTTAATCTAGAAAACTTGTACGATACGATAATGGAATGGAGGAAGAGTGAATAGGTGGCGGTTTTTGTCAGCGGAGATTCCTTGAAGCAATTAACAACCAAAACTACCTCTTCTCTCTTCTCTCTTCTCTCTTCTCCATTATTATATTCAAATTCTTGTCCTTTGCCTCAATCTAAATGATTTTATTACATATTCATCCCTATACATATAGTATATTAATTGCCCAGGGCGGGGTGGATCCCCGATGTCATTCCACACTTACACATCCTAAATTTTGACGGGAATTATCCGTTAGACTTAGATAGGAATGAATTTAATTTGATTAGACTAACTTAACTTAACTTGAGTTGGGTTTGGGTTATTAATAATTATTTAATAACTTAATATTTTTAATTTAATATGAAAAATATTATATATATTTGGAGTTGGGGTCAGTGACGGGGCGGGGATAACTTTCCCCATCCTCACGTAAATCCAGGCAAGGGAAAAAGTAGCATCTTTAGTGCCAGTTTGAGATAACTTTTAAAAGTGGTTAAAAACATTTTTGAATAAACAAAATGTTTTTTATAACCAATAAAAAAACACTTTTAAAATCATTCAAATCGGAGTTCAAACGAAAAAGTTATGACTAAAAGAAAATCAACTGCCTAGAGGGGATGGGTCAATTTGTATAATTTTGAAACAATAGGGGTAAAATATTCATTTTCAAACTACAGGGGGTGTGTTTATCTTTAATCAAAACCACAGGGGTGCTTTTTTCATTTTACCTTAAAAATTATCCCAAACTGACTCTGAGTAGCTCGATATGTATCTCAATGTTTAAGTTGTTTATCAAGTTTTATGGTAACGTTTGAGAGATGATTTAATAGTGATATTCAGATTGAGACGTTTAATATATGGGATAATTACTGAAATAATGTATTTTTATTTATATAAATTATTGAAATGGTAAAACTTTTTAAAAATTACTCAAATAGTAAATTATTGAATAAACTAGAAGGCAATAATAATAAATAACAAAATAGTTTAAGAAATTATTTATATAATTTATTGATAAAAAAACCAAATAATTAATTAAAAATAACAATGAAAAAAAATAGTTCAATAAAGTATGGACTTTAACAAATTTAAAGATTAAAGATGAGATTTGTAATACCTGTTAACTATAAGGGTGAATTTGTAATTAACCTTAAAATCTATTAGTTGGCCTTTTGTTCAACTTTTTCTTTTATTCTCGTTTTAATATTATTAGAAGGGGAAAAATGGCGTGTTTTCCTCATTTTTAAAGAACGGTCTTTTTATTCAAATAAAAAAAAGGAACGGTCTTTAACATTGTGTAGAAATTATATATATATATATTTTAAAACATTGTGTGGAGTACTAGACAATGAGAAAATTCAAAGTGTTTTCTTTCTCATCTCTTTTTTCAATTTTTTTTTTAAAAAAATAATTTTTTTATTTAAACCTTTTTACTAATAAAATATATTATCAATATCAAAAAGTTAAAAATGATGAGACAGTTTTAAATATTTATATTTTAAATTTAGAGCACATGTAGTAATAAGATAACTAGTTACTAAATATATTTGTATTTTTATTTTAGTAACAAAATAAAAAATGAGGTATAAAACTATTATCCAAAATTTATATCTGTTTAGAATAGATAAATGAGAAGAGGGAAACGATCGTAAAAATGGTTCTGAAACGGAAAAAACATGTGCAAATTAAAGTTTAACCCAACAAAAAAAGATATTTGTAATTCGGAATTATTTAAATAGCAAAAAAGAATATATAATTACTTATATAGTACAATTTTCTATAAATTATCAAAATATCATATTACTTCTATTTCAATAAATATTGAAAACAAATATACCGTTGACTCTTAATCTTTTGTATTTTAAACATTTATTTTAGTCTGAATAATCGTAATCCAAATGAGTGTTTACAAGGAAAATTCCAATTGAAAACACTTTTTTATGAATAATTTTATAAATAACAAATGTTACATTTTTCATAGTAAGATTCCACTAGACTTCAGTATGAGAAATATCATTTTTTAAAAACCTTATTTTTAATAACTAAAACTCTTATTTTATTATAAATTAATTTTGAAAATTTATTAGTAGTTTAAATTTGTCGTTTTGATACCAATAAATAAATTAAATATACTATTTAAGTGAGAGAAAAATATCACTATTAACAAAAATATATAAATAAAATCTACTATTTAACACCATTTCAATTAAAATCGTCTATTTAATATGTGGGTAGGATGGTAGTTGAGTAGATGAATTATGATACCTTATCATTTGGATATTATAATTATGAATTATGATACCCTAAACCTTAAAACAACCGATGGAAAAAAGACAGGGTTATCTATGGAAATAGTCACATAAGGACAACTTATAACACTTTTTAGCCACCCATTCTAAATTAGTGTAAATGGCAATTAGGAGACAACAAAAATACCAAAACAGCCTCACAGATTTCCTATGCTATCACATCATCTATTTTCCTCTATAAAAACCTACCTTTCTTTTCTTTAAAATCCTTTTCAACCATTTTTTTATGAAAAGTTTCTCTTTTCTCTTTTTATTGTTTCATTTTTTTCTCTCTTCTTCACCACCATCAAAAGCTCATCATCAGTTTCTCATTTTCAGAAAAATGGATCTTCCAAAACCATTATTTTATCTCTATTTTTTCCTAAAAAATAAAACTTATATCTAACCATGGATCTTGAAGATTTAAAACAAAAAAAAAATCTTAAATTGATGAAATGTACAATATGTACAGTATGTATAATATATATATATATATATATATATATATATATATATATACACACCAAATCTTAGATGCTAATAAAATGTGAGAGCAAAATTTTAAAAAATTGTATGACATACTATTTATATCATATGTACAGTACGTATAATATTTCATACACCTCGTGATTAGTAAACATTATTTGTATAATCAGTATAATATGTATAGTAATTTATCGATTCTAATGACAATCGTTGTACCGTTATACTTTTAAGGATAAAGTTTGTATAAAAAAATCAAAAAGTGACTAAAAATGTAATGGAATGTGAGGTGGATATTTTTTTTTATTGTTAACGTTAAAAAGTGGTTATTTGCTTAGTTATCTGTCTAAGTAAGATATTAGGTAGGTGGGAAATTCTCTTATTTTATTTTTATTTTTTAGTATTTTTTTTAATCTCTTTGAAAAAAACAAGGAAAATAAAAGAGTTTTGTTTCTCTTTAATTTTTTTTTATTTCCGAAAGGACACTGCGACTCTATATTTAAGTTAATAATAATGAAACGACCAAGTTCCGACCTTACCGACGGACCTGCGTTAACTCCGGTGGTGACGTGCCCCCCACCGAACCAACGTCTTACTATTTTTTTTTCCAACCAACATATTCCCTTTACTTTCATATAATATATAGACTTGGGTTTCTTAATAGCTAAATTGACTTATATATGAAAAAAATTAGTTTTAGAGTATAGTGGACTTTGCTCAAATAGTTTATAACTATATTGAATTATAATTTTATATACATGTTTAATAATAACTCAGACACCTGTTGATAATATTTTTTTTTTAGGCTTATGTTTTTTGAAAATAAAAGTAATATTTATTGGATACTTTTTTTTTCTTTTTTTAAAATGTAGAGAATAAACATGTTTGATTACAATTTTAGGTTTTTTAAAAAATATAAATAAATTAATAGAATCAAAATAAAAGTACAACACTAATTTCAAAAACTACTTTTTTTTGTGTTGGAATTTTTATTGAAAAATTTAAAAGGTGAAAACTAATTTAGTTACTAAACAACCTTGATTTTGAAAAATAAAAACTAACAAAAAAAAAGAAGAAGAAGTATGATGGTTATGAAACTAGACCTTAGTTTTTAGTTATTGAAAATCAAACTTATTTCACAAAGACTTTTCCTTACCTTAACGTAAAATACCACAAAAGAATTATTTATTTTCAAAAAATAGTACTTTTGCTTTCATTAAAATTAATAAAAAAAAAATTCATTTTTTTTTAAATTATAGAATAATGAATCCTCATTGTTATTTTTTAGGTTTCTTATTGAATGTTTTAAATTAAAATTCTATAATTTTTCAAAACATTTGCTATTTTTATAAATCTCATAAAAAGGTGTCATCTAATAGAATTTCCCTAAATTTGTATGTATAATTTTAAGCTATTTATTTTATAATCAATAATTTAAGCTTCTAATTTTTTATTAGTTAGATATAAAATTTTCATTAATTTTAAAATAAATAGATTATTTTGGGTTATAAAACTAATAAATAGATTTGGAATATTGTTGTTTGTATTAGTTAGTAGTATTATCTATAATTTATATTTGGAGTCTTTTTACTATTTTTCTATTAAAAGTAAATTATCGTTCTGTTTTGATTTATTTATTTTGTTTCATTGGAACCGTCCTTGTTAGTTGTCAGAACCCTGTATAAAATGTTGGTACTATTTAACATTTGACCCACCACTATAATAATTGCACAAAAAGCGTGTTGATAATAGAATTCTTTTTTTTTTTTTTGGGCACAATATGGTAGATTTTTAAACGATATAATTAAGGAAAATTCTACAGTACAGGGACTAAAAATCTCTGTATGGTACAGAGAGTCAGTTACAAGTGGTTAATTTTTTTTACAGTGTATTTATTTTAATTATTTAAATAAATTTAAATTTAAAAAATACAGCTGTAATCAATAAAAATCATACGCAAGATTTTTTTGGGTTTCCCTCAATCAATTAACTCCTTTTTTTTCTAACTGTCAACTCTACCATCTCCTTCCAAATTTTCACAGTCATTTGAAGATACAGGTATGTCATGATTGATTTTTTATTTTTAAATTTGGTGTTAAATCACACAATCACAAATATAATGTTTACTGATTTTACGATCACATACACAACATCATCGATCACAACATTATATTTATAAGAATATAGGATCACACATGCATAAATGATTTGATCACACATATAAATTTTGAATAAGTATGTGATCACATATATAGGATAGTGATCACAAAAAGTTTCACCAAATAGACAATCTGATACACATATCTAATTTTATATATGAATTGAATCAATCTAACGATCACATTTTAAATACAATTAAAAAAGAACGATTACATTTATAAGGGAACGATCACATTCCAAAAATGACAAACATATTTAATCACATTAAAAAAATTACAAACAAATATAAAGAATGACGATCACATCATAAAATATACGATCAAGAACGATCACGTTTAAAAAATAACGATCTCATTCAAAAGACAACGACTACATTTAATCACATCAAAGAAAATCAATTACGAACAAGATCATATTTAAATAATATTAAGAACGATCACATTCAAAAGATAAAATGACAATCAAACATTGGAATAGCAACGATCACAATGAAAAAGCTGTGATCACAGTGAATCAGGAATCTCAATATTTCAGAGTATGAAGTTTTATAATCTAAATATTTGTACGTTAGATTTAACAAAAAAAAAAACTAAATGTGTTTATTTGTAATTGAAAATTAATGGTTGAGATTTAATATTACAATCTAATGGTTAAAATTAAATTAGATTTCATAAAATAGTTAAGTAAAAAAGGTAAAAAAAATAAAGGGATGAGATCAATTGAGTTAGATCTAATGGTTTATAAAAATCCCTGTACCATACAGGGACTTTTATTCCCTGTACTGTAGTTTGACCCTATAATTAATAGGTGGTATTTTGAAATGTGGTAGTTAAATGTCAACTTTTAGACTTGACTATTTATATCTTGCCCCCCCAAAAAAAAAAATGACTGTCTTTTATGATATAATTTATAATACTACGTCATAGATAGATATTCCAACAATAATTTTCTAAAAGAAAAATAAAATCTTATAAGTAGATATTAATGATAAGAGAGATCGATCCACTATTTTGTTATTGTTATTAATTATAGACAAATATATATATATATATATATATATATATATATATAATTTAAATGTATTTTTGAAAATAACACCCGTAAAATTCAAAAATAGTAAAATAATTCCTTATTGATTGAAGGAAAGCAAAAAAATATAATTTTGTAAATAAATCAAAATGTTACTATTTTTAAAAATATGATTAAAAAAATGCTATTAGTTGTAATTTTTGTAAAAAAATTATAACGAAAATACCATAAATTTTTTCATCAATAGAAGGGTTTTGTAATTATTTTTCTTCTTCACCCCTTCCCTCTCTAGCTACTTCTGTAGTTAATTGCTTTTTTTTTTTTTTTTAATTATAGTATATAGAAGGAGATTCAAATCTTTAAATAATCACCACGAAATAGATCAAGTTGATTATATTTTTAAAGTCTATCACTCATTCTATCCTAATTTCTCACGCAAACCAACTTTTTACCTTATATTAAATGTCTGGTACTATTTACGGGTCATATCATGTTCAATCATTATAATAAATGTGCTAAAACGTATGGATCGATGTTGGGTTTTTTTTGGCATCATATGTTTGATTTTGAAACAATATGGAAATATTCTTTTACTACCAACAAAGGCATCTTGATAATTGTTACAAATAATACCATATAATTTCAACACTTTTTTGAATTAATTTCAATTATATGATATTATTCGATTCGATCCCTTCCTCGTGTTTTGATATTTGGGTGATGTTTTTTGTTTTTTTTCCCTTTTCCTTTTTATTGTAAAAAAAAAAAAAAGAAGAAAGACATCTTGATATAATACATCAAAGCATGGCCGAATGCATGTTACTACTATAATTGTGTGTAGTTGGCTTTCTCACCCTTATAATTATACTTAATTTAAATAATTATTTTTAGCAGATAATTAATAAAATAAAATAAAAAATACATCCAACTAATTAGTTTTTAAAATATGTGTATATTGAGGTTATAAAGTTAAAATTAATTAATTAGTTATTTACCAAATAAAATTAATGTTATAATAATTGAAGTGTCATCTAAGATTGATCGTAATCTTTCATTAATTAAAATCAATGATAATCACTTTATATTAATATTTATGTAAATTAATCTATAATTAATATTATGAAAATCTAATATATTTGACTGAGACTGGACATCATTATGACACCTCCACTTCAATTTCTTGATATGTACCATTAAAATCATTGTCGTTAATTCCCTATTGGGAAGACTTTTTATATATTTGCATTTTCACTCCAATTATTATTTTTTGTTGAATTTCCATTCTAATTGTTGTATGTGAAAATACATTAAATTTATTAACTTGTTTAAAGAATACACAATCAGTATGTCTACGTCGCCTAGAAAGATAAAGCTATGTTACTTGATAGGGTACGTTTGCGTTGCTTGAGAAAGTATGTATGCATCGTCGGGACAAGTACGTCTGCGTCGTGCGAAAAGGTACGTTTACGTCGTTGAATAAGACTACATATCTAAGTCCAACAAATTACATTATACAACTATCCACTCAATAGACGACATGTGGCATAACCAACATATGACTCGTAGTTGGGAAGCAACATGTGGCTCAGTCCCGACACGACACGTGACACGATAATATCATTAACTTCTTCTCCTATAAATAGCTCTGGGTGTTAGGCCGACATCACTAAGTAACTGATTTTACTTGAATAACTGATTTTACTTGAATTCACTTGGCACACTAGCTCTGGGTGTTAGGCCGACATCACACCGGTATTTTGTTCCTTTCCTATGTATGTACATACAGTGTTCATCAACTACTCAGTACACTGCCTACACAACACTTCCAGTGAACGCACTACCTCATATTCATCCTATTTTCTAAGTTCATTGTTGACGTGGAGGACCACCATTTTTACGCACCAACACCAATTATTATTGTTTACTGTTATTGGATAATTATGATCATAATTCCCATTTTGGAAATCTCTGTCGATTTTTTTCTCAAAGGAATATTTGTCGAACTTTATTACCGTTCACAGTTCACTACCTTCTTTTTAAAAAAAATTATATTTACCAATTAATATGTAATCCTCTGATCTGGTTTTGAATTATTTTTAATAAATATAATTTTATAAATTTTATTCTTCTTCAACAATACATGTTTCTTATTGATTTTAGTTCCAGTTCTTTATCGTCTTCATTACTAATAGGTAAATGAGATGTAAATTTATACTTTCCCTTTTTATTAATAAAATGATTGTCTTAAATTCTTTTGGTTTACAGGTAAGTTTTAAAAATTGGAATAGTCACTCTCAAACTTTCAATTTAAATAGTTGGTCTTTTTTACTTGTTGAGATATTACATCAAATTCGATGGGAAGAGACTCAGATGTTCGACCTTATGAGAAGGGAGCATATACCTAATCACTTGAGGTATTGCTCAGATTGACAAACAATTGGACTTTGACTCTCATAAACTTTATGAAATGTTAAAAATTAAATCCACCAAATTTTAATTTTACAAATTATCCATTATAAATAGTTACTTTATTAATTATTATTACAAAATTTTTATGAAGTTAGGTCTCCGAAAACCCATGCCCATCTTTAAACCTCAACTTCATAACCTTCACAGGACGAGAGGACAAGGTGTTCTTCTCCAATCTCTTCTCTCTCCTATCCATTCCTCGTTTTTAGGGGTGAAAGAAAAAACCGAAAACCGGAAAAATAAACTTGGCCGAAACCGTAAAAAACCGAACCGTCCCGGCTTCCATTATTCAAAAACCGAACCGGCTAAAACCGGAACCGAACCGGCTTCAACAAGTACAAATCTCATACCCCTTCCCTATTTCCCCCTAATTTTTATTCATTTGTTTTATTTTATATATTTATTTATCACTTTATTTTAATTTTTATTTTATATATTTATTAATCTAATTTTTTCAACTAAGTTATTGTTTATGTTTGATTTTTTTTTGTTTCATCCTTCAATGTTGGAGGATTTTTTTTTTAAAACTAAATGCAAATGGCCTATGCTAGAAAAACCGAAAAAAACCGAAAACCGAACCGGTAAAAACCGGGCCGATTCCTATTATAAACCGAACCGGTCCGGTTTTTAAAATTAATTGAAAAACCGGACCGGACCGAACCGGTTTCACCCCTACTCGTTTCTATGGTGATCTTTGAGAGTCTAATTTAATAAGGTAATTTATCAAATTGAAATTATATAGATTTAATTTAACTCTTTATAAAATTTAAAAGGTTAATTATTCAAACTAAAAGTTTGAATGAGTAATTGTTACCAACTTTGTAATTGAGGAGTTTAGTTGGGGGTTTGGGAAAGTGAAGCATGCGTTTGTAATGTATAGAAAAATGAAGTATGAGTTTGTGATGCATGTATTTGTGATGTATGAGGAATGAGAATGAATAGTATTGAAAATAATATTATTGTTGTTGAAACGAGATGTCAAATTTAATAGTAAATATGAAAAAGTAATGTCAATGGCCAATAGATAAGAAGTGAGAAACAAATACATGAATAAGTTTATGAAACTTATTTCCATTGCAAAACCCCCAACCAAACAGAGGGTGTGAATGAAATGGTTGGGAATGAGATTCACAAGAACGAGATGTCTGTGAATGAGATGTCAGTTTGGTGATGTATGAATAATAATTATAATGTATATGAATTAAATTAATTCTCTTTCTCCTTTCTTCTCTTCTTTTGTTTCTCATCAATCTCATGAGTTGATGAAAACTCATAAATTTTGAGGTTTCGAGGAGGTTTTAAGCGCCCGTTTGCGATAACTTTTGAAAGTGTTTAAAAGTATTTTTTAATAAACAAAGTGTTTTTATCACAATTAAAAAATACTTTTAAACACTTTAAAAAATTATCTCAAACAAACCCTAAAGCTCATGACATGAATTTACTATAGAGTTTGGATCTCCATCCCCACTCATGCATACAAACACCCCTAATATTTGTAGAACTTTCCCTATAGCTAAAGATAATTTAATTTAATCTATAGAGTGAAATTTTGCTTAAAAAACGGTAATTGAATTTAATAGAGAGTGAATAGAAAAAGGGGGAAAAAACAAACAAACAAACAATGAATAGGATAGGTAGACAATGAAAAAAGACATTTTAATGAGAAGAAAGTAAGTGGCTGGATAGCCCACTTTAAACTTTAGTGGACCAACTATACCCATACCATTGTCACATCCCATACCATAAGATAGTGCTTCCAATTTTGGTTGATACTTGAATGTAATTTTTTTTTTTATGGACTAAATGTATTTTCAGTATCCCTTCCCATTCTATTGATGTTAAATATGTATTTTTCGTCTCTAATTTTTAAAAGTTTAATTTAATAATTTAAAGAATTAATTTGTTAGATTAAATTTCTGTGACTCTAATTTTAATAATTTATTTAAATTAAAAGTTTAAGAATATAATTATTATAACTTATATATTTTAAAGGGGATTTGCGCAATTTTTTTAAAATTATAAACCAATCCAAATAGAATCTTTTTAATTTTTAATCTTTAAAAAATGAGTGAACCGTCCTCTTCTTAGTAAAATATAAAAACGATTGATTTGAAAGTTTCTATATTTTTCTGTACACTCCACAAAGAAGTCGATGAGCACCACACCAAAAGACAAGATATGGTTTTCAAAATGATTTTTTTTTTTAAATTAATTCATCCAAAACCAAAGGGTCTAATTTTCTACCGACCACTCCTTTTTAAAAATATAGATATGACCTATAATAATAAAAAAAAGGGTAAAATCCGAAATAAGGACTCATTTTCAAAATATGAAAATGGCGATCACCTAGGTTCAATTTTTTCAATTAGACCTTTTTTTCAATAATTTTCTTTAGCCATAACCTCGTTTGAACTCCGATTTGGATGATTCAAGATATTTTGGAATATTCATTTCGCTTTACATATCGTCGCGCCGAAACTTTGAAATCATCAATAACTAAAAAGAGTTAACGATGTCAATCATACCTAGTGTTTCGATGTTAGTAAAATCTTTTATTTATTAATGATTTCAAAGTTTCGATATAGAAGCCTATAAATGAGGATTCCAAAACATCTTGAATCGTCCAAATCGAATTCAAACGAAGGTGGGGCTAAAGGAAAATTATTGACGTTGAATGGGAGGTGCGATTGAAAAAATTAGAACCACGAATTTGCCATTTTCAAAGCAATGCGGTTTCAAGCATTTTGAAAATACCACGTGCTAATGCATTTTACCCTAAAAAATGAGAGTATATGAATCTAATTGACATAAATGATAAAATATAAAAATTATAGTTTAAATTCTAAAAGTATAAGACTAAATTAACATAAATGATAATTTATAAAGACCAAATATATCATTTAATTTTTAATGAACTAGATTATTTTCATTTATTTCTGATTTTTTTTTTAATTTTATGTCTTATAAATTATAGAAATATATTTTTATCACATTTGAAGAATTTATATTTTATTTGTGTGATAATTAATTGATTAGAACTTTTAAAAATATACACCTACATTTAAAATTCTTTTCTTTTACAATTTTTTTAATTACAAGTATAATGTGTAATAGTGAAACTAAAGAGCCCATATCGATAATAATTACACATAATAAATCATTTCATCAAAACTATTGATTTTATTTGTTAAGAAAATCAGTTTATTATAAAAACGATAATATTAATATCAATAAGAAAGAAAAAAAAGTAGTAGAATAATTATTTTATTCATGGTTACTTATTATCTAAATATTAAAGTATTTATGATGTTATTTCATAAGATTTTCTTTATTTGTATAATTTTATATAATAATTATTGGATCTTTATGGGCACAACAATTTTTTATTTGAAATCAATCTTGTGAATATGGAGTTGCCACGTAGCCTTATATCTTTTTCAAAGAAAGGGGAATTCAATTTATAAAGATATATAATACCCATACTTCAAAATTCATGATTTTACAAAAATAATAATAATAATTGAAATTGAAATTTAAAATAATTAGAAAATATTAGAACTAGAGAGTAAATGAAGACTTTTTTTAGGGAAAGTATGAAATTGGAGAGTCTTACATAGATTTAAATAAATGAATTTATTAGTGTAATGGCATTCGAAGATGATACTCCTCTCAATTTGTCAATGGATGATGTTGAAATCATTGCAATTAAATTTCAGAAAAAAAGGGGTGAACTCGGTTCTCTTGTTGCCAAGTGTCTCATCATCCATCTATTCTAATGCCCTCAATATCTCTAAAATGAGGGAAAATCAACCTATAATAAACCATGTCACGTAAAACCGTGTCAAGTTTCCACAAAGGTGAGGTGAGTGACTACTCGTTGCTTTGCACGCCTAACATACCAAATAGGTCCCCAAAATGTAAAATGAAGGTGTTTTGTATTGAATCTCCACCTCCCTAGGTTACCGAGTCTAAGTGTCCTATTCCACTATTTTTTTGTTACTGGTAAAAAAAATTTAATGATTATTAATGGGATGAGCATGAATTCTTTTTATTCGAGCAGAAATTGGATTGAGAATGACATGTTGTCAGGTCCTTATGCTTGAGGACCATATTGATTTCAATGTTTTTAGTATTGTGTTCCAAATTTAATTTCGTTCATTGCTACCCTACCATCAGGGGTTTTGAAATTAAATATTGTGGTTTTAATAAATATTCCTAAAAATATTGTAACTTTGAAAATATTAATAAAAATATTGTAAATCGCATACCCAGTATGCGATTTTAGACAGAAAAAGTTGAAATCGCATACTGAGTATGCGATTTTAAAAGCAAAAGGTAAAATCGCATACTCTGTATGCGATTTTAATAGACTGGTTGAAATCGCATACAGAGTATGCGATTTCAAACCAGTGCAATGCAATTTTTTTTTTAAATCTCTGCTTAGAAATCGCATACTCTGTATGCGATTTCTAAGCAGAGACCAATTAATTTTTTTTAAAACTCTCTAGATAGAAATCGCATACTCTGTATGCGATTTCAAACCAGAGAGTGCAAATTTTTTTTATGGCCATTTTTTTTAGAGTATGCAAATTTTATGGCCATTTTTTTTAAAAAAACTGTATGCAAATTTTTGAGTGGCTCGTTAAAAATGTGAAATATTGATCAACAAAATATGAAATATTCTCTCACATTCATAATAATAACAATTGAAGTCTGAAATTGACATTTGATTTGAAATAATGAATTATTCAAGTCTTAACAAGTTTTGAACAAATACATCATCATCGATGACCTCCTGTCCCACACGGAGGTCGTCTCCTATTACGAGGAGGGCGAACACGTCCTATCGGGGTTATATATGAATCATCAGTAATATGTGAAGGACCGGCACCATCGACCACCTGAGATGGTCCTGTATCATCCATATGATGTGATGGACCGACACCATCACCACCAATACGACGCCTCCCTCCCCGCCCCCGTCCTCGACCGCGAGTACGTACTGGAACTCGCGGTACATCAACATCACTATCAGGTTCGGAATGACGACCTGTGAAAATATTTCCTGTGATCCCGGGGTTGGTATCATGACAAAATGAGGGGATGACGGGTTCTTAGGATAGTTGTGTGTGGTCTCCGGTACATCACCCATCTCCTCGGTATGCATCTCCTCAAGAACGACATCATCAATTCCCGCCTCCTCAGGAGCAAGGATGTGCACGTGGACGACGACCTCTTTTAAAGCGAGGATCCGGACGCTCTATCTCGAACATAGTATTGAATTCCTCCATATGAGGAACACATTCTCCGATATAGTCTCGAGTCACTGATCAGGACAATCTAGAGAGACATTTTGCGATCGACCAAGCCGATTAACAAAGAAAGTTGTTAATTTACGATGTTAACAATAATAAAAAAAACAATTTTAATGACTCACCACAAAGTCAAAAGCGGCGCGTGTCGAGTAATGAACAAACGAGTGATAGAGGTATACCACTCTACATAATCACCTCACAATCACCAGGAAATTGAACAGGATGTCCATCAATAATATGAAATCGTCGATTTGACCATCGTGCTATGAGAGGTGCATGTTCTATCTCGCCAATCAAGATCTCTGCGACCTCCGAGATCCAATGTGTGTAAACGGAGATCCGTATCACATGGTGATGGAATATCTTGTCTCGAGACCAAATTGACGCATGACTCGATCCGGGCGATGCCACTCAACTATATGAAAGCAAATGAGTGGGCAAATACTTGGCCACACGTCACGACTATCTATCTAAAGTCCTGCAATGATATCATGTGATGCAAATACCGGTTCCCACACGATCTATAACATTGAAAAATATTAGTTAATTAATAGAGTAATTCACAATCAAATAACCAAGAATACATAAACCGAAAGACATACATCATTTTCTCCCAATTGATCCAAAGATGTATCTATACTGAAGTAAAACATGAGTCGAAACTTGATGACTTGAAAAGTCACTCTCCACCGCAAATGCAAATTATAAACAATATGTTAAAATATATTAGTATGTTAATGAAGTAAACGTATTTAAAAAACTAAAATATATGTAATGTACCGGTGCACCCAGGGGTAGATCAACATCACGATGGCGTCGTATAAGTAATCGCCGAGGAGCAATAGTAGGAAATCGATCCCATGCCCACAATCAAGTAATATCGGTCGCAGCAATCTCGTGGGCGTCTTTGGAAGAAGCCTTACACATTTCCCGATATAGCCATGATAAACACGCAGATCCCCAACTAAAGCCACCGGCTATCTGGAAATCCTCAAGTAAAGGCAAAAACATTAAATGGACTAAATTGCTCGATTTGTCAGCGAACAGACACCCACCAATTAGTTGCATAATGTACGCCCGGGCGTGTCGTTGTACTGTAATCTCATCTGCATCAGCAGGTAGTACTGTGAACTATTGTTCCAACCATGTTAAAGATAGGCGTGATCCATGTAAATGAGGTCTGACTTGAGTGACACCTAATAGACGCTCACATAAACCTACCCATCCAAGTGAGACCGATCCAGTGACTACATCTCCATCTATAGGTAAACCAAATAAAACTGAGATATCCTGTAGAGTAATAGTACACTCCCCCATAGACATGTGAAAAGTATGGGTCTCAGGTCTCCATCGCTCGATCAATGCGGTAATCAAATGCCAATCTAAAGCTATAAACCCTATCCAAGAAATCCCATAAAATCCTGCCTGTCGTAAGTATACATCTATACGAGGATCATGTGGAATGCTACGCACAGTAGTCTCTCTGCGCCTACAAGTAAGAACAGGTGTCATTCGATTGGTCCACACCAAACTGGATCTATGGTCATCCTGTCTATGTAAAACCTCGATGTCTCTAGGTCCTGGATCCATCACTGAAAGAATGCATAATATATATAAATGATCAAAATTAAAATCATAATACAAATAATAATAATAATAATAAAAAATACAAATTCTATATATAAATAAAGTCAAATTCTATAAAATCAAAATACAAATTCTATATATAAATGATCAAAAAAAAAATAAAGATAAAAAAAATTGTCTACAATGATGTGTTCCTCGAATATGACGTGCTTCCCTCATGTGTTGGGTTCCCCTCTTTATTAGGACATTTTCTGCGATTATGCCCATCCTACTTACAAATTCCACATCTTAACTTTCTACCTGTTTCTCTCAAATCCATCTCATTGCGAATTCTACTACTTCGTGGTCTGCCTACCGCCCTTAATAGCGATCGATTAGGATGTATCACGTCAAAGTTAGGGTAAGGCCATTCCGCTTCATGAGGGATTGGATGAAATTGTGGCTCATAACAAGAGTTGTATGTAGACATTTTGTAATAATCTTCTACATATTTCATGTAATCTACATGACAATGTAAGCAAGTCGCAATTACATGCGAACATGGGATTCGTATACTTGCCATTTCTTGCAAGTACATGTTTTTAACTCCAAGTGCACAACATGACGGTTACCTCCTTGTGATGCCATATTACGATAGGCGGTTGTTACTTCAAACTCGCCATGCAATCTATCAAATACGTTTACTCGATGCTTACTTGCTTTTGCGACCCATCGAGACATTTTATTCAATGCAAACCTACCACAAAATAATAAGTAATATATAGATTATACGAAACTTAAGATTATAATATTATGTCAACAATGAAACATACCTTGTATACTCATCACCTTGTCCAAGTGCATCTCTAATCTCCGCTCTTCGTGCCTCAAAGTATGTTACACACCGTAGAATGTGGCCTCTACTAATGGTGTGATAGGCAATGAGCGTGCTCCTTTTAATACACCATTGATGCATTCAGGATAGATTTGTCGTCATCCAACCATATCTATATCCCTCATCAAATGCTTGAGTCCACTTTGACGGTCAATGTTATCAAAATATCGAATGGAATTCGATTCGATTCAGATAGTTCATCCATACATTTACGAAACTTATATACCTGTAAATTGAGAACCTAGCTCTAAAAACCAATTGTTTCATCAACTTGCTTTTGAATTTTTCATTAAAATTGCTTGCCACATGTCTTAAACAAAAGCGATGATGAGCCATTGGTGATGCCCATCCATTTCTAGGATTATTTACTGCAGGGATTATACCAGGATGTCTATCTGATATCAAGCAAATACCAGGCGTTGCGTCACTCTCAATCTCAACAGAGCCAAGAACCAACCCCAAGTGTCAGAACTTTCAACATCTACTATTGCAAAAGCTAGTGGAAATGAATGGCCATTGGAATCCAAAGATGTGGCAATCAATAATTTGCCATTATATTTTCCATATAAATGGGTTCCGTCAATCTGTATAATAGGCCTACAATATTTGAATCCTTCTATGGATGGCCCGAACGACCAAAATACGGACCGCAATATATAATTCCCTGCCTCTTCCATAGAATCAAGTCTCCAATCAACTTGTGTTCCCGAATTTCTTTGTTTAATAATATTAAACCACCGTGGTAATTTTTTATATGATTCTTCCCAATTACCATATACCATTTCAATGGCTTTGTTCTTACCTTCCCAAATTCTTCCATAATTGACAATATATCCAAATTTGTCCAATATGTGTTGCATCAACAAAACAATTTTAACAGTATTATCGACTTTCACCATATTTCGAATCTCTCTAGCAATAAACACAGAATCTAATTGAGGATGATCTTGAGACACACACGAGTATGTACAAGTGTGAGGACCAGATAAGTTGTGTGATCTCAAACATATTATGCACTTTTCGAATTGATGCTCTAAGTCTCCATATGCATCCATTATTATACTTTACACATTTCACGCCCCATATCGCAGGTGTTGATTCGATGACATCAAAATCATATTGATTTTTTATTGACCACCGTTTCACATCATGCTTCAAATCAATTTTTGTTTTGTACCTAAGTCCCGTCGCGCATTCCTCATCTCCACCTCTTAATACAACACGTGGAAACGATGGGACTTCATTCAATACGATTCAAAGAATCAATGTTCAACTCCGTGAAAGAAGGACAAGTGACATCATGCATCCTACTATCACTATTCAAATCAAGCATTTCTTCTTCATCGCCGGTTAATGTACGTATATCAATAAACTCATTCGTCGGTGGAATAGTCTCATATGGATGATAGGGAAGAAACCCAATATCATTAGATTGATCACCAACAACGTTACCCTCCGGTATTTTCAAAACATACGTCACTATCCACATATAAATCTACCATATTTGGTGGAGGCAAACTGACGGTGATCATAAATGTCAAATCTACATCATTCTTGATACTTATTGGGACATATCTAATGACACTAGATGACATTTGTGTCAGATGGCGATAGTATATATCTACCCTATTTGGTCTAAGTTCTCCAAATAATGTGCCCATTAATAACGCCTTAAAATTCTCAAAAGTTATTCCATTCCATATAGTCAATGTCTTGAAAGGTGGTTTGTCATACTCAATTCCATCAGGGCCATCAATAATCCGTCCATTAACGTAACATTGTAATGTAATACACTTATCTCCCATTGGCAATAACTACAGGATCAAAATTTTCAAATGCAAATTTAGATTTCAAACTAACTAATTCAATCACTAACAATTCTAATGTATAAATTTTTTATCAATATAGACAACATTGTCAATCTAATTTACACACTTTTTAAACCAATTTAAGTATCACTTACAAAAATTGAACTATCATAAAAATCAATTTCAAACCCTAAATCAATTTGAATCTAACGAATCCTAAATCAATTTAAATCTAACTAAGTATCATGAAACCCTAAATCATATTATATAAAATTCTCACATTGAATCATATATATATAAAATCAAACAAACATTTTTAATATACAAAATAAAGACCGAGATATTTACCTGGGTGAATGATGAACCAAACGCGGCGTAGAAGAAGTGAAAAGAGTAACGGCGAGGGGCGATGGTCTCAACCCTGTGGTAGATCCGATCGGAAACTGGCGAGAGGCGGCAGATCCGATCCGAAACGGCGAGGGGCAACAAAGCTAGAGAGGAAAACGGAAACTGGCGAGGAAAGAAGATAGAAAAGTGAAGAAGAGAAGAAGAGAAAGCGTGTAAAAGGGTTTGCTGTCTTGAAATCGCATACCGTGTATGCGATTTCACTAAAGGTTGAAATCGCATACACGGTATGCGATTTTACCTAAAAGTATGTGATTGCAGTAAAATCGCATACCGTGGATACGATTTTAGCTTTAAAGTTTTAAAATCGTATCCCTTGTATGCGATTTACCTTACTTTTCCTAATATTTTTCTTTTTACAATATTTTTCTAAATATTATTAAAATATATAATATTAAAAAAAAAACTCCCTACCATCAGCGTACATTGAGAATCAGATTGTAAAATATTTATACTAATTATATAGAGTATTATTAAGAGTACCAAAAAATAAAATAAAAGTGAACAATCACCAGATTTTTTTTTAAATTCCACTAAATGGCATTTTTTAATAGTTATTTTAAAAAATAACAAATGCTTTTTAAATTTTCAAAATGATATACTTATGGTAAGTTTTTCTGAGATTCCAATAATAAGGCTTATGATGTTCCAACATGAAATTATATTTAATTATAAAAATGATAAAATTGAATTGAAAAGGATAAAAAAGTGTATTATAAAATTTATTGGTGACAAAATTGCTCAAATTATTTCTCCCATGTGCACCTTTTATTAATAATAATGATGATTAAAGATCAATAAATCCTCCATACTAAATTTGAATATTTCTAACTAAAGAAAGTAATGTGTTAATTTTCAAAATGTCTAAAAAGTTATCTCATCTCAATGCAGCAAGCTCTAAAAGCCACCTGGGAAAATTACAAAACCATTCACATGGGAAGGATGAAGTAGCAGCATAAGAAGCAAATTTGTGATCAGGATGTCAAGATTTCCAGGTATGGTCCACTAGGATGGAATTTTTTTTCCACTTACAATTTCAGAGAGACAGGAACGAGAAATGCACTCCCCGTCCCAGTCCTCAAAATTAATTCATTAATTGTATTTTTACTAATATTATATATTTATTAATCTCTTAATTCATATATATTTAAAGTTAATGGTACTATATGATTTTAGTTCTAAAAATATATATAATTTAAATATATCATATAAACTTAAAATAATGTAATTACAAATATTTAATTAAAATTTTAAATTTGAAAAAAATAATTTGTAAACAGGGAAAATTTTCCCTTAGGGAATCCCCATCCTGAGTTTTTTAAATGATGATTTTAGCAACCATGGTTAATGTCTTACTGACACCCCTAATATGAGGACATATTTAGGATCCGTTTGAGATATTCAAAGTGTTTAAAAGTGTTTTTTGATTGTGATAAAAAACAATTTCTTTATTCAAAAACACTTTCAAAAGTTATCACAAATGGACACTTAAACACTTTTGAGGCATTTTTCTATAAAGTAAATACACTATTAATATTTTTTGAGCAAATATTCAAATGAAGAGGAGAAAGTACTTACCTTAAAAATACCGTATAAGCATCAAATCTCAACTTTTAGACACAGGACTCTACAGTCGAGTATCATATAAGAGATTTCATGACACATGATCTAGTTAAAGCTCAGTTTTAACCATTTCGTTATAGCACATGTCCGCTCGTATTTCATCAATCGATTGGGCTGAATTGTACATAGCAACACATCTAAAGACCTTTTAACATACTAGTTTCTATCGTCATTCAATAGACTACTCTCGATCTAGGACTTTTATCCCTCAAAGATCTTAGTCTATTTCAAACTCTTATCTTTATTGAGTTTATCTCGAACACCATTTGAAGTTTGATCCCTATCATGACTATACTAAGATATACTTATCTTCCTATGATGATTCTCATTGTCATAAGAAATTCCTCATCACAGAGGGTTTAACAAACGAAATCTCTCTCCCTTTTCTTTTTTCTTGTTCTCGCTGTCCCTAGCACTGCCTTAGGCAGTTGGATTGGGAAGGTACAGGTTCAGAGATTCTTGACCACCAAAGATAAGATGATCAATTACATCACGTCAAAAAATAACTCGCCCATACAGTTAAATCCAAAACATTGGCCTTTGGACGACTGCCGACAAGTACATTCCCTTCCTCCCTCACAACTTTAATATAATGCCCGAGACTACCAACATTGCCATACTGATATGAGCCAAGTCCTCCCCTGTCCTATCAGCCGCTGCCGCTGCAACTCTGCTGCTTATCGACGAAGCATAAACAACCACCTTTTTCTCAAAGCATGGAACATAAACTCTGTTCATCCCATGCAGCAGCTAGGGGGAAAACAAGACAAATCCTTCTTCGCCCATCCTCGGAAACTTCGAAACTTTCTATGAAAATTGGCTCCAACAACTCTTCCTCCAACAGATGGCCAAAGAATAAAAGCATATTACCCTTCAAACAACCATATCAATGCTTGAAGCATAGCATGATGTGAGAACGTATTATATTAATATTAACAGCAAAACAAGATTTGCATCAACGTTCAGTGGAAGGAAACATGGGATCCTATACTGGCATTATGATTCAAGAACAAAGAAAAGCTAAAGAAAACATCAAACCACCAAGCAAGCACATATCAACCTTCTTATACATTTATTTATGCACAAATGAATAGTTCCCAATCAGCAGCATTACCTTCGTTGGTAAGAAAGTTGTCTACAGAGTAATTTTTCAATTCACAGCTCAGGCTTCACCTACTTTTCCACGGATTGTCATAAAGCAACATTTCCAGGAGGTGGGACTAATATTCATAAAATAAAATTTCTCATTGATTGCAGATAACTTACAATCTCGGCATTCGATGACAGCTAATGCTATAATTATCAATGTATATAGCCAATATGTCTGCTTAATCGATATCTTGTTTTCCTCATCTGCCACTTATCTTATATAAAGCACCCACCATTGCTCACAGTTATATATGCCCATGCGTGCCATGCCTTAAGAATCACATCAGCGCACCCCTAATAGTTGGATTAGATTTACCGTTCTCATCAAAATCTAATGAACTTTAGATCAAACCAACCAATAAGCTTTAAACTATGTACTTCCCCAACCATCCCATTCAAAAACAAGAAGGTGTATACAGAAATTTGGACATATAATATACATTGCACAGAAGCGCTTTGCATTACAATTCAGACCAACTACCACTTTGAACAGGGATGAGATGCCACCAACTAAGCTTTTAAAACATTCTGAGTCTCTGACAGTTGACAAAAAAAAATTTAAAGAAAGAAGAATACGCTTTTAAAAAGAGATTCGCATAATTGTTTAATTAAAGCTATTTCCAGACTTTCAGGACGATCTAAACATTTTTTTCAATGTATATGATAAATTAGAAAAAAATAAATGAAAAAAAAACTGGATACCTCATGTGAGGGTTCTGGGCCTCTGCGCACCAGACTGAGGAAGAGCCAAGATGTCAATTAGTCCACTTGCAAAAGCTGCAAGTGCTACCACAGCAAAAGCTGGAGAGTTTCCACCACCAAACAGCTGATCCCATGGTCCACTTCCCAGGGACACCACAACCTATTATCAGATACCATAAAATTCATTTATAAGACTACAAAAAATGCTCAAAAAAACGTTAGACGTGTAATTGATATGGAAACCGAATTCAATGATTGAAATAGCAGGTTGTATACAGTTAGGGGTGTTCATGCATTTGGAAAAAACCACAGGGGTCTCATTTGCATTTTACCCTAAATTTAATGTAGGCTTTTATACTATGAGTTGTACTGGTAAACTACAAATAGTAAGTCTTCAAATGAGATTTATAGGATGAAACAATGTCATTTCTCTAGCACAATTTTCAAGATCATTTTCTCCTATTTGTCAAAAATTCAGAACTTTTAGTCAGATATAATCCTGTTGTCTGAGGGAAAATTCATCCTCAATATATTGGAAAAGGCAGATAAGCTTTCACTGTTTTGGCAAGGGGAGTACAAAGGACAAATTTTAGTCCTCGTTGTCACAAGGACTGGATTTTTACCACTTCACCATATGCACTTGCACATAAGTTTTAAATTACAATACCAGCAAATTACTCTTTTAGGATTGCTACCGAAGGTTTCTCCAATTAAAAAGCTATCGAAAATCAATTCCAAGAAAAATCCTAACTTAGTTCGCTGTCCACGCATACGGATTATACATTTTCAATTAGTGCTTAATAGGCAGACAGACCATAATTACAAAATAATGCTAATGTTAAGATGTATAGGAATGAACCAACCTGTGAGAAAACTATAGCTAAATTCAGAACGCCCATAGACAACCCTGCAAAAAGCAAAATCACATAAGTATCTCTCTAGTCATTCATTAAAAGAATGCAACATCAAATCAATGCTCACCTTGACCAAGTCCTAAAGACTCAATACGCGAGGAGATCATAGCATATGGAACACTGTAAGTGATCTGCAATAAATTATTCCAATAGATCAATATAACTGATGCACAATTGGGGACGTGTATTATCGTGAAGTGATTAATTTTTTTTTTAGATGAGGTCACAAAATTTTAATAAAAAAAGAAAAAATACAAGAAGAGGATGAGATAACCTCTTAGAACAAAAAGACAAGAAATTCCCTAGAACCCAATTAAAAGGAGAAAGCATAAAGCAGCCCAAGGCCCATATGAATTACAAAAAAAGAATCCCAGGGCCCATATATAATTGAAAAGGGGAACCCGAAATCTAAATCTTTAACATTTCAAGCCCAAGAGACAGAAGAGATTTCTCTCCCAAATCTCATATAACTCATGCTCTTTGTTGTTAAAAAGTCAGTATTTTCAATACAATAGGACACACTAGAATACTTTGTACTTGAATTTCTCTATGTTGTCGCGGTTGAAGTGTTCTATGTGTTAAGAAGGGAAAGGATTGAACAGAAAGAAATAAGGTATGAAACATGTAATTAGACTTTTTACAAGAAAGGAATGGCTTACAGCTAAAGGAGCACCAAGAAGAGCAAAGATAATCAATGCAGCTGCTACGATGCCATTTGGAGGGAGCTCATGACCTATATAGCCCATATTGTTTGCGACAAATGTAAGAGCTAGGATTGCAAGGAAGCATAGAGCCATAAGAATATTAGAAAATCCCCATACGAAACCAGCACCCCATTTTCGGCACAGCTTCTCCATAAATAGTGAAGTTATTCCAAGGACAACAGAATTAAACATCAAACCAAGAGCTCTCATTCTGACTCCAACACTATAACTTGATCCTTCATTCGGCTTGCCACCATAAATCTCTCTACCCATCCAATCAGTATCAAAGAGAATAAATGGAAACCATCCAATCCATGTCAAGGAAGTGACAAGCAAGATAGTCCATATATACCCAGAGAAGTATCTAAATGTCCCAAACAACTCCCAGAGGAGAGCTTCTGATGTATAACTCGACTCCCCCGCACCATCTTCCACAACCGGGGAAGATCTATCAGTTAAATCTAGAGGTAATTCGTGAGCTGATGATGCACTCAAATATGTCGTAATTGCAACGAACACAATATCAATTAAGAAAGCTGACTTGAGATTTGCACAATTAATGGAACAAGCAGAGGTAAGAGTAAAGGGAAAAATCTTGTACCAGCCACTAAAAGCTCCGGTTGCATATCCAAGTACATTACCGATTGCCATAAATAGAGAAAAATAAGCATTCGCCACCCGGTTCCTTCGATGATCCTTACCTAACACAACATTATATATATATAGAAAAAGTATCACATATGCAACATTCTCAGCACAAAGTCCCTCTAAAAATAAGCCCTATTAATTTACAATCACATAAAAAATCTTGTGTTGTTTAAAAATTAAAACTTTCTTAGTCTTAATGCAGTTGTTGTAAATACCGAAATCAGCAGTTTTTGCATATTACTTCTTTTCAAAATTGTAAAACACAAATGGTTCAGACAAATTTCGAATAACATACCAGTAAGATCAACAAGCAAGGCTCTACAAGGGCCCTGAGTCATATTATTAGCAACATCAAGAATCCAAAACCCGATCACGAAAACTCCAATTGCTCGATGTCTCACATCACCTTTATCACCAATCAACCACCCAATATCAGCCGAGTGACCGATAATCAACACGGCGAGAATTATCGAAACCGCTCCGGCGACAATAAACGGTCTACGACGACCGAATCGACTGGTACATCGGTCACTAAAAATGCCAACTAAAGGCTGAACAAACAGACCAGAAAGAGGTCCACAGAGCCAAATTAGACCATACCAAGCATGAGGAATTCCGAGTTCTTGAATGTAAGGAGTTAATAGAGAGAGCTGTAAAGCCCAACCGAATTGAATTCCGGATGCAATTGAGGCAATCAGGAGTAAGCTTTTTAATGGAACCCTAGCTCCTAACGGCACCGGCGCCGGAGGTCGAGTCCTTGAACGGTGACGTTCAGCCTCCGGGATCGCCATTTTTGATGAGTTTGAGTTTGAATCGCATGCGCACGATTTATATAAAACACTTCGAAGAGTGTTTTTCTGTTTCTCTTTCGATATTTCTTCACTAAATTTGCAGAATATGAATCTTCGATGGGAGAAAGAGAGAAAGGTGGCGGGTTTTGGTTAGCTTTAGAACTAAAACTAAAACTACTGTTTTAATATTTAATTCAAAATAAAACTATTAAACCCCGTTTGGTTCGCTATAATCTAAGATTCTTCTATGAGAGACGTCAAATTCCATTATTTGTTTCGGGTTATTTAAAAATATTTCGGTAATCTCAAATTCCCAGAATCTATATTTTCTCAGATATGAGGGTATTTGATTACCCTTGAAATCAGATGCTTTCTATGATTCTCATGAGAATATAATCTTCTTTTTTACAATTTTAACCCTATTTAATTACGAAAAGTTTGGATAAAGAAAATAAAATAATATTTATGAACAAATTTAAACCCTCAAGAAAATGCAAGCAAAGTGGGGTAAGGCGTTGATATTTAAAAAAGTGTCCATGGCCGGGTGTACAAGATTTTTTTAAAGTATATTGATTTATGACTAAAAAATATTTAAAAAAAAGTAATTTTTAGGGAAATTTATCTTGATACATGATTGTTTCAAAAAACAAAATCAAGAAAAGGTAGTACAAAAATTTCCAAAAAAATTAATGAAGCTCCGCTCCTTTCACTATTTTCTTGACATTTCATATCTAAAAGTGTTGATATCTTGATATTTTTTAATTAAATGGTCAAGATTAAAAAATTAGGCTCGAGTATTACACATATTGTTGTAGTGAGAAACAAGTAATTAATTGTGGAAAAAAATTGTCTATTTTCGACTCTCCCAATCTCAAATTTCATAGTTATATACGCAATGTTGTTCATTTTTATGGTTTAACTATGACACATTTTAAAATCACTTGGAATTGAAGGATTTCATTGTTTCTAAGAATGTTAAAGAGTAAGTATTTGTCAGGTTAGAAAAATATGGAATTTAATATGAATATGTTTTAATTCTTTTGTTAAATAAATGTATTAATTGTAAATAAGGGTATTTTGGAGAAAATACAGAAATATATCATATTTCACTATACAATTCCTATTAAACATAGTAATCTACAAATTACTATGAATCCTCATATTATCATTAAATTAAACAAACGATGTAATCTAAGATTACCAGCAATCAAATACTCTGGCATCAGATTCCCAGCTATTTGATTACTGGGGGTAATTTAGATTATCGCGAACCAAATGAGGGGCTAAATATATCTATTGAATCCATTTTATTTATTAATCATACTATAAATAAATAAATAAAAATAAGAATGTGTAAACTCTTCAATTAAATCAGATGTTTAAATCTTTAATATTTCATATATCGATTTATCCAGTAATTTGTTTTTTCAATTATTTTTTTGAGATATTACATTAAATCGGGAGAGGGGAAACTCGAAACTTCAACCTCATAAGAAGGGAAGTCAATTATTTTTTACTTTTGTTTATCAAATACAACGTATAAACTTCTAATAACATTACTAAACATGATCTAATTGAACGATATTGATATATTATAATATAAATTGAAACGATGGATCAAATTGAAAAATAGTATATATATATTAAAGATTGAATAATGTATTCGTCCTTTTGTTTTTGAGTTTGGATATATGAATTGAATCCCTCACTATTTTTTTATTTTTTTAAATGATAACACTTCTGATCTTATATTAAGTTTTGGAATTATTTCTAATTCATTATCATTAACAGCATGTTATTATTTATTTATTTCAAGACTGACTTGTTACAATAGTTTAAGATAAACTAATTTAATATGAAAACTGAAAAGTGAGTATGATCAAAGTGTTAGTCGAGGATTGGTAGATACTTCAAGATGTTTGAAAAGAGAAAAGTGATTGATACTAGCATAAAAATGATTTATTGGGAGGGCCATGAGAAATCCACTTTGTACCTTCGTTTCGTCATCAAAGCTCTTCGCTAGTCCAAACTCTCTTAATCAGTCAAGCAAGCTATTTTCATAGGGATTATGAACAAACCCTTATCTTAGCCTTACCCGTTCGATTGATTGTTCTAAAGTTGAAGTCGTTTCGTTAAGTCAAATTGAAAGGTAGGTTTTGTCTATCAACTAAGGGGGTTACTCAACCTTGCTTAAATTTTGGTGGTCGTTTTCAACTTTTTTTTCATTTTGTAATTACATGAATTTTTTTCCTAATACCTACAATTAATGAAATAACAGATCTAGTTATTGATTGATAGGGGTGTAAATGAGGCGGGGTTCCCCCGTTCATCTCAGCTCCGTTTAAGGGAGAAATCTCCAGACCATGTCCCTCTCCCTATTAACATTTACCCTGCCCCGTTTATAGGGCAGGGGCGGGTTTTTTTATAATACGAAAAAAATCATGACTTTATTCTAAATTTTGTTATAAATTTTAATATTTTCAAACCTAAATCTTATATAAAATACATATTTTCATTCCATTCCATTTCATATACAATGCATTTAATAATAAAGTCTCAAACATAATTGATATTTCTAGTATAAAGTCTCAAGTAACAATTCAAACACAATTTTCATAACATACATAATCAATTTTCATTTCATTCCAATATTATCAAATCAATTCATATTCAAATTTGGAATTTCAAAGTAACAACAAACATAATAAATCCAAATTCAAATAATATATGTATTATAAAAAAGAAAAAAAAAATACTAATTGCTAAAGGGGGTGTCGGGGTCATTGCCCATGGCCCCGCTCCTGCCTCATTTAGTAAATGGAGGAAATTTTTTCCCCTTGCCCCGGACCCCGTCCCATTTACAAAAGCGGATTTGGTGGGATCAGAACGGGGGTTTTGCTTTCACCCCTATTGATCGATGATTAAAAAAAACTATATAAATATAATTGAATTAATAAATCTTGCCCGATTGATCTAAAGTCTATATAACCAATCAATAATTTAAAAAGATTTCTTTAATGAAATATTTTTAAATGACTTTTTTTATAATTAAAAAATGTTGGATTATAAATTTAGTCCCTCTAACTTAGAGCCCTTCTTGATTAAATACCAATGATTTTAAAAGTTTTAATTTTGACAAAAGACTAACGATTTTGTGTTAACTAATATATAGATGTAAGATTATTTGACGAGTAAATTCAATAACGACAAGAACAAGTATGAGTGTTTTATTAAACTATATAACTAAACTGAAAGTTTTAATAACTATAGTAACTGAATTGATACAGAAATCAAATTATAGAAACACATTAAAGAATTTAGCACTTAAAGATTATATTGTAATAGATCCTAAATTATATGGATTAAATCAATTATCAAATAAATAAAATTATGACACGTAGCCCAAGGCGACGTGTCAAAAGAAATTTGGGCCCATGAAAGAAAATGGGGTTGTCGGCCCAATGATATTGGAGCAGTGGAATATCTATTAGGGTAATTTTCATAACTATCCTTTTTATCATTTAAGTTATCAAAAGTACCCTAATGTTTTTAAACTTTTCAAAACTACCCTAAAATTGATAAGTGGCTACAATTGATTGGTGAGATATTATAACTAACTATGTAAAAACTACCAATTAAGGGTAGAAAAGAAACTAATTTTTTTATTAGGGTAGTTTTGAAAACCACACTTCATTAAGGGGTATTTATGATAAAATTTCTATCTATTAACACATAGCATTGACGTGGACACGGCCATGCAAATAAAAGACAGCACAAAGGGGCACGTTTTTATTTTTATTATTTAATTAAAAAAGAATAATAAATTAAAATTAGGATGAAGTGTTTGAAATTAAAAATTTATTAAATTTTCGTAAATATTTATGAACAAAGTAGAAATATTAATGTATAATATTATAAGATAAGTCAGAGGAAGTTGGGTTTTCCTGAGAATCCCGACCGCCAAAAAAATATAATCAATAATAAAAATTTCCATACCGACTTTGCCATTGTCCACAAGTAGAAGAGAACAGCCTTTTACACGAAGCAACTAATTTTATAATATTATTGTTTTTTTTTTCTCTCTTTCAATGAAGCAAACAAAACAACACGTGGAAGAAAAAAAACATGTAACATGGGAATTAGGAGCCTCCAAGAATATGGCAAAATCCTTTCTTCCAACATAGAAGGCTCCCACCTCGTACACTGCACACTAATGATAATAAGGAAGACATTCGGAAACTGCCACGTTGTGTTTGAAGAATACAATTTTACTCCTTAACTAGTAAGTAAAAAATGCAATTATATTTTTTTTAGTATTCCTATTAATAAAATATAAAAATCGATTTACATGATGATGTATCAGTTTAAACTCTTAATCTAATAAATTAATTTATGATTTTAATAAGTGATTCTATTTAAACTCTAAACTTTTAAGAAATAGTTTAATTCATATCCTCAGGTGGAATTTTAATTTTAATTTTTTTTAATGATTCATTATACTCTTTAATATCGTGTCTGGAAAAAAAACATAAAATAGAGTTAAATGTCATAATTACATTACACGACCGACAAAACAAAGAACACAACACCGAACCGACACGGAATCAAACCTAAACACTCAACCTCTGTCCTATATCCTTAACTGCCACTGAATCTTCACACCCTTATTATTCACGAAGCAACTTCTCACTTCCGAAAGCCAAGACGTGGAAAATAAAAACCTATAAATAAACAACCCAATCTTACTTTTCTCCCTACAACAAACATCGTATATCATGGCACCTACTCCTCCTCCTCCTCCTTCCTCTATCCTCGGAAATTTCGAAACTTTCTATGAAAACTGGCTCATTCATCTAAAACTCTTTCTCCAACAACTCCTCCACACCCCTCCCCATGATCACGAAAACCATGAAAATCTACGTCTTTTAATCACCCAAGTCTTATCTCATTACCAACTTTTCCACGACCAAAAAACACTAGCTGCTGGAGAAGATTTCTTCTACTTTCTTACTGCTCCCTGGCTCAGTTCTTATGAAAGATCTTTGCTTTGGCTTACTGGGGTTAAGCCTTCTACTGTTTTAAGATTACTAGACGGCTCAGTTCGTGATTTATCCCCGACGCAGGAGTTGCGTGTGGAGGAGGTGAAGGGGGACGTGAGGAGGAAAGAGAGGGAGATTACTGAGGCAATGGCGAGTCTACAAGAGACGGTAGCGGCCCCGCCGATACTCGTAACGGCGAGACAGGCGGGCCGGTTTTTGGACGGAGAGATATTGGAAATGGATGGTGTGATTGAGGAGTTGAGGAAGGCAATGGTGGGGGTGGTGGAGAGAGCTGATAAGTTACGTGGCTCCATCGTAAAAATGCTAATGGAGATTCTGAGCTTAAACCAAATGGTCAACCTTTTAGCTGCAGCAGCTGACTTCCAGCTCACTGTTAGAAAATGGGGTCTTCAAACAGATAATCAAACCCCATGAAAAACGAGAAAACTTAAATCAGCATCCCTCTATTGCATTTGCTACAATATACACAGAAAAAGAAAAAGAAAAAGAAAACCAATTCAGTATTATGTGGCAGCATCCTATTGGAGGGATGTTAGTTTGACTGCGTGAAAAAACCTATCATCCAAATATAATAATTTTGGGTTTTTATGGGCTTTTTTAAAAAACTGTTCTGGTTTCTGGAGAGGTTGAGTCCAATAGGCCCAACTTTGACTAAAATCTAATAAGCTAAGTCAGTCTGTTTTTTAAAATTTATTTTCAAGCTTGTTTTAATCTTGATTGAGAGTTTCTTTTAAGAGTAATAGATATATCACTTTAAAAAAATGATGAATAGGAAAAAAAATATAAATAAAATTGAATAAAGAATAAATGAATGAAAAAGACAGCAGAGAATTGAATAAAAAAAATAGCAAAAAAGAGGATATTGGAGAACTTAGAATAAACAAATTGAGAGAATAAAATATTTTTGTCTGTATAGAACACTTTCTCAATCAATACTTTTAAAAAATGACAAAAACTGATACAATTAAATTAACCCACAGAATTCAACTGATCTTTAATCACTTGAAAAATGCAAAAACTGATACAATTTAAACCCCACCCCCACCACCAACGCATAATTTAAAAAGTAAAATAAAGCTCTATTTTAAAAGATTTTGAGGTATCTAATCTTTTCCAAGAGGGTTGAAAATGTTATCAGTATTAAGCATAATGAGCCTGCTCATTACAGAATGAAA
This sequence comes from Gynostemma pentaphyllum, assembly GCA_028015215.1. Lineage (NCBI taxonomy): Eukaryota > Viridiplantae > Streptophyta > Magnoliopsida > Cucurbitales > Cucurbitaceae > Gynostemma > Gynostemma pentaphyllum. Next base: position 44,990,692 of record CM051350.1, on the reverse strand, counting down.
TTTGAGTAAACAAGTAGAAAATGCAATAGAATCCTAACAAAATACCTGTATTTTTTTATATGAGATTGACTCATCAGAAAGTTTCTGCAGGACGAGTGATAAGACATGAGCTCCCTTCCCACGAGTTCGAAGGTTATAATCTCCCATCCCAATTAGACGTAATATCCATTGCCTGCTTGGAAATGGGGTGCAGCAAAAGCAAATAAAGATGCTTGATTACATCAGGACATTCATCCTGGTCAATAAAGCCAAGAGTAGATTGCTTTAGAAGAGCAAACAGTTTTATTTTTAAACAACTGAAATCTTTGACCATTTGTAGATGTTATTCTTCACATGATCATAGTGGAGTATAAACATAAAAGTTTCTTTATACAAAGCTATGTACACTTGCTGGAACCTCCTTTTTTTTATTTTCCCTCCTTTTTTCTTTTTGCATCATCAAGGCTTATTACTTTACTGTTGCACCATTTTGATCCCATTTATATTCACACTCAGTTGCCTTTGCTTCTTCCCTCACCTCCATCTCAACTGTCTAAACTTGTCACTTATGGCTTTTCATTCTGTCTTCTTACTTCTTTTGGTGCTTGTATCGGCCATCTATTCTTGTCAATCGGTCGATACTGATCAGTCTCGATTCTTTTCCCTCCTGCGAAAGAATGTGTCGGGAAAGTTCCCTTCTGATTGGGATATCACAGATGGGAAAAGTTATTGCAACTTCACTGGAATCCGGTGCAATAGTCGGGGTGATGTTGTTGGAATTGATATCTCTGGCTGGTCACTCTCTGGTAGCTTCCCAGTAGATGTGTGTTCTTACCTGCCAGAATTGCAAGTTCTTCGTCTTGTGAGTTCTGGTCTTCATGGAAGTTTTCCTCTAGGAATTGCTAACTGCTCTCTACTGGAAGAGCTTGATATGAGTTCTTTGTATCTCACTGGCACAATACCGAATTTTTCACAAATGAAACAGCTACGTGTACTTGACCTCTCATACAACCACTTCACTGGTGAATTTCCCGTGTCGGTGTTCGACCTTCCTAATCTTGAAGTACTCAATTTCAATGAGAACTACAATCTGAACTTATGGAGATTGCCTGATAAGATCACCGGGCTGAAAAGGCTCAAATCTATGATCTTAACAACCTGCATGTTAAACGGCGAAATCCCGAGATCAATAGGGAACATGACATCTCTCATTGATCTTGAATTGAGTGGTAACTTTCTCAAGGGAAACATTCCAAAAGAAATCTCTTCACTGAAGAACTTGCAACAACTTGAACTCTATTATAATGAACTCACTGGTAACATACCAGAGGAGCTGGGAAATCTAACTGAGCTAGTCGACATGGACATGTCTGTAAACCTTTTGACAGGAGAGCTTCCAGAATCGATATGCCGCCTTCCCAAACTCAGAGTTCTGCAGATTTACAACAATAGCCTCACAGGAGAGATTCCAAGTGCATTAGCCAACTCAACAACACTGACCATGCTGTCACTTTATGACAACTTTCTTACAGGACAAGTTCCACATCACTTGGGGAAATCATCACCTTTGGTTGTTCTCGACTTGTCCGAAAACCGTTTATCCGGTCCATTGCCATTAGATATCTGCAGAGGAGGTAAATTGTTATACTTTCTTGTCCTAGAAAACCGGCTTTCTGGAGAAATCCCTGCAAGTTATGGTGAATGTGAGTCACTTTTGCGGTTTCGACTTAGTTTCAATCACTTGGTGGGCACAATACCTCAAAGACTTCTGGGTCTTCCCCACGTTTCTATAATCGATGTTGCTCACAATAACCTCACTGGATCAATCTCAAAATCAATCCTAAATGCAAGAAACTTGTCGGAATTGTTCATGCAAAGAAACAAGTTTTCAGGAGTTATACCTCTAGAAATCTCAAGAGCAACCAATTTGGTGAAGCTTGATCTAAGCAACAATCTTCTCTCAGGTCCAATACCATCCAAAATCGGAAACTTGGAGAAGTTAAATCTGCTGCTCTTGCAGGGAAACAAACTGAATTCCTCAATCCCCAATTCACTCTCCTCACTAAAATCTCTCAACCTTCTTGATCTCTCTAATAATCAATTAACAGGGGAAATCCCAGAAAGCATGAGTAAATTATTCCCCAGTTCTTTAAACTTCTCCAACAATCGACTCTCCGGTCCAATTCCTCTCTTTCTAATCAAACAGGGTTTGATTGAAAGCTTTTCAGGAAACCATAATCTCTGTGTTCCAGCCTATCTCATTTCCTCAGATTCAAAATTCCCCATTTGTGCAAAAATCTCCATTCAAAAGAAACTAAATTTCATCTGGGCAATCATTGTTCCAATTCTAATAATCTTTATCGCCGGATCCATCATGTTTCTAAACCGCAAAATCACCAAGACAATATCAGAGACCAAAAAGCAAGAAGAACAAGAACAAGAAAAAACCCTTTCTTCCTCATTCTTCCATCTACAAAACTTTGATCAAAACAAAATCTTTGAATCAATGGTGGAAAAAAACATAGTGGGACATGGAGGATCAGGAACAGTATACAAAATCAACCTAGGAAATGGAGAAACAGTTGCAGTAAAGAGATTACGGAATAGAAAACCTAAAAATTTCTTTGATAAAGAATTAAAGACTGAAGTTGAAACTCTTGGAAAAATTAGGCACAAAAACATAGTGAAATTATATAGCTACTTATCAGAATCAAATTCTAGCCTTTTGGTATATGAATATATGCCAAATGGAAATGTTTGGGATGCAATTCATGGAAATAGGATGCATTTAGATTGGCCGAATCGACATCGAATTGCCACCGGAATCGCGCAAGCTTTGGCTTATCTTCACCGTGATCTTTCGCCGCCAGTGATTCACAGAGATATCAAATCTACAAATATTTTGTTGGATGAGAATTATTACCCAAAAGTTTCAGATTTTGGAATTGCTAAAGTTCTTCAAGGGAGTAAGGATTCAACAAATACTGTTATTGCTGGCACTTATGGATATCTTGCTCCAGGTATGTTTGAATTGAATTCAGCCATTTTCTTTTCTTAATACCCATTTGAATTTTTAACAAATACCCATTTGATTCAATCAGAAAAAAGGTTTCAACTTTGATCATTGATTTTTTTTTTTTAGCAAATACCCTTTTGATTCAATAAAAAAAATGTTTTCAACTTTGATCATTGGTTTTTTTTTACCCTGTTTTCTTTATGGTTTATTTGGTGACATAATTTGCTTGTTCATCCAAAGCAGCAACCAAATGGGTGGGGGGGAAATTGCATGTTCAACTTTGATTTGTTTGGCTATAGAAACCCATTTGAATTTTTTCTTACATGATATGTGGAATAGTTTTAGCTTCGGGATTTGGATAAGGAGTTTAGACTACATAAATTTAACCTTAATTTTAAAACCTCAAATGGTGGTTTATCTAAATTCATCCTTCTTGACAAACTCATTATGTTTCATAATTTTAGCCTATTTTTTCCAATATGTAACAATCTCAAGCTTGCAAATCCTTCCGAATCCGCGAGCCAAACGCTCTCAAACTTAAAAAAGATTTCAAAATTATTCATAAAGTCTTACACTTTTTTATGTGTGGTTTATTTGGTGACAGAATATGCATATTCATCAAAAGCAACAACCAAATGTGATGTATATAGTTTTGGGGTGGTTTTAATGGAGCTGATATCTGGGAAGAAACCAATAGAAGCAGAATATGGAGAGAACAAGAACATTGTATTCTGGGTTTCAAATAAAGTTGACAAAAAGGAAGGAGTTTTGGAAATTGTTGACAAAAGATTAAGAGGTTCATTCATGGATGAGATGATCCAATTTCTGAGGATTGCTATCAGATGTACTTACAAGAATCCAGCTCTTAGACCAACCATGGAAGAGGTGGTTCACTTGCTGAATGATGCAAATCCTTCCAAATTAGACCCTTCTAAATTGTCAAATAAGGCCAAAGATGACATATGATATGGTGTCAAGAAATTATCGATTGCGATTGTCACAATATGAGTCCCTTTTTATAATAGTTAGATTTATGATTTTAATAGAAGAGAACATTGTTTATATAGATCTGATAGTTATAAGTGAAAGAGTCACGTTGTGATAGTCACCTCGAATAATTTCTGGTGTAAAATAAAGTAACTTTTTTTGAATTCAACCTCGGGATGAGATGTTTTTAATGGTTTAGTGTGATAAATTTAAACTAAGCATATTTACATATGCATTATGATGCTTATGTGGATTAATATTTCCAATACTAAGAAAGGGAGAGTCATGCATGGAGCTAAGTTTTTGTCCTCACTATCTTTTGGATGTATATGTAAACATTTAAATGATCCACTTTCCGTTTTTTGTGTTTTTTTTTTTTTTTTTTAATTTCCCCCTTTTTATTTATATGTTGAATAATTTATAGCTCTTTAGTTCAAGATGTGATGATGAAATGTTCAAAACATAGTTTGCAAATGTATAGCTCCAAAGTAACAATATTTGAAATTATTTTACAAATTGTGATTATATTTTAATGCCTTCGATGTTATTAAAAAATGTAAAATCTAAGGAAAATTGCCATCATCCAAAAAAACTTAAGATATTTTGAATTCAAATGATTAGTTTGAGTTAAAAATTTAAATTAGTAATACTCTTTTTAATTTAATGACTGGTTATTTTTATTTTCGCTTGTGTGTTAAATCTATCATTAATACAAATTTAATTATATTTAGTGAAATTAAAAATTTTAAGGTTAAATCGATTAATTCAATTAAATAGAGATATATGAATTTCCATTCCAACAACTCTTCAATAGACTCTCCTTTTATTAATTGTTTATTTAAAAAGAAGAAAAAAACTTTTCAAAGTTTCAAAAGAGAGTCCCATTGTCTTTGGTGGAAGATCGTGAATTGCATGGAGATTCCTTTTGCTTCAAAAATTCATAGTGGGGTTCCAAAATCACAAATACTTTAAAATAATTAACCCATGATTACCCTTTTGGAGGTTTCCACCACTTTGAAAATAACTATGCATTGAAAAAAAGTTCTTTTTTTCTTTGAGCATCTTTTCATCTTTTTCTATTCATATGTACTTTGATCCATTGAATTCATCTTAAAGAGAAACAAAAAAAGTGGCTTTTTCTACTTCCTTTTTAATCCCTTTTCTTCAATAATAATTTTCTTTTAAAGTTTCAATTCTACCCTCAATTTTTATTTTGTTTAAAAAGTATCTTTTATTGAAGAAATCACCCTACAAAAAATATAATTAGAGTGCAACTTCAATTAAGTTTAATAAAAATTAAAAGATTAAGGGTATTTATGAAAAAGTAGTATGGTAATAAAAAGATAACTTCAATTATTTGATCTCGAGTTTGTTTTATGGTGCATGCAAAACTATGCTATGTTGCATGACATGTTTGTTTTATTGGTAAACTTCAACTTTTTTTTTTGGTGTTAATTAGTTTAATTTACTATGTAATAAATTAATTTAAATCTAATATTTATATATGAGAACTTGTAAATTCGTATTTAAATGCTTATTTAACTTATGAAACTCCATATATCTTATGTTATGTTTGCGCTCTCTTCCAAAACATACGAGAGAGAAAGTAGGGGAATAGTAATTTTAGTCCAATAAAAATTTTAAAATTATTAATTGATCTACTAGAGATAATAGAAGATGCAAATAGTGTTACTTATAATTTTAATCTTCTACTTATTAAATATAAAGAAATGAATTTAAGGATGTGACATCATTTATCAATGGAATCGATCTCTAATAAGATGTAAATGAGTGCGATAATGTAGAACCGATGAATGCTTCAATAATGAAAAGTAGAAGCCTAACCTTCTATACATCGAGTAGATTTTAGTGCCTAAAATGATTTACATCCAACCATTTATTTTAGAGTCAAACTTTAACTATTTTTGCTGCAATGCCTATAGGAATTAGATTCTAACTTGAAAAAATGAAATATTAATGAATTCTTTCTTTTCCAAAGGTAATGAAATAGACTAAAATATGAATGACTTAAAGATAATTATTTTTTAGATATTATATTAAATTAGGGAGAGCAACTCCAACATTCAATCTAAAGAGAATGGAGTAAATGTCGAACCAATTAAAATATGTTTAGATTAATAGTGACTTATATAATTAAATGTAAATATTCAAACTAGTAACTAAATTAAGGGATATTTATACACATCCCTAATAGTTTGTTTGATTTACAAATTACATCTTTATAATTTTAAAATGAATTACATCACCTTTGTAGTTTGTAAAATTGTAAAATGCGCCTCTCTACCAATTAATTTAAAGAGAATGGGGATGTGTATTTATTTTATATTTGTAATGTGTTCCAATTTTAATGAAAATTCTAAAAATAATGTGACGGATAACCGTGAATTGTTGTTTTTGCACCTTATATTGACAACATGAATTTTTCCAATTACTATACCAATTTATTATATTTTTTAATTATTATTATATAGATTAGAATAAACCATATCTCAATTTTGAAAAAACCAACTAATAGAGATGTGTATTTTATAATTTTATAGTGTTAAATATGTTAAAATTAATATTATTATTTGTAATTATCCCTTAAATTAAAGTAGAGCATAAAAGGAAATTCACTTACCACTTTATATTCATCCAACATAGAGCAAACACAAAGTGGAACTAGATGATGGCTTTTGGGAAAAATGGCAAAAAAAAAAAAGTTGCAAATACCCATTACATTGGATTATTTGGTTATGTAGAAGGTCCTTTTGTAAGAATGAGATTCATGGAGGCCACTATTTTAGTTGCTAAGGTGGAGAATCCATTAAAAAAAAGGGAAACCTTTGACCAAAAAGGAATAGTTATGAAATGAAAAGACTGAGATTTCTAATCTCTAATTATTGCACATTTGTCTCATATTGATAGCACATTATGCAATCTTTTTAGGGATCATCATATCTTAGTCAAATAATCAAATATCCATTCAACTATACATGTTTTAAGTTTTTAAGATAGTTTAGTTTTTTTAATCAACATAGTCCAAAATCAATATTTATTCTCAATTAACTTTATGCGTTAAATTATATTTTCTTTTAATTCAATTTTTACATTTATTTCATTCCAGTCTTTATAATTTTAAATATATTATTTTAGTTCTGAGTCTTACATAAAAAATTATTTCAACGTGGAAATTTGATATAACAATTTCATATACGACATATGAACTTGTGTTTTAAGTCATATATATATATATATTAATAAAAAGTTCCGAAATAAGTACATTTTAAGATTTATAATTCATTGTTATATAAAATTTGATGATAGTGATTAAAATAGTTTTGTTTAAAAAAATATGAGTGACCAAAATAATATATTAAAAATGTGTACTAATTAAAATAAAGTGAACATTAAACTTTAGAGAACAAAATATAATATAAACTTAATTTTAATTTTTTAAGTAATAAAATATGAGACACATGTATTCTTAGACTTGAAAAAAAGAAAAAGCATTGCAGGCAGTAGGGGTGAACACCGACCCCAACACCCCGTGAACCCGCCCCTCCCCACCCCATTTAAATGCTTAATCGGGGTCGGGGTCGGGGTCACAAATATGGCCCCGTTTAGTAAACGGGGCGGGGTCGGGGTATGGGGATTGAACCCCGTCGGGGTATGGGGTACCCCGATTAGTGACTTTTTTTTTTTTTTTTAAATCCCCACACCAACTTAGCCCACCCCCAAAACCCCACCCACACCCCCAAAACCCCATCCCCATGGGACATTAGTCCATTTAGTATTTTTTTTTTTCCTTTCTTTTATATATTTTTTCCTTTTCTTTTACTTAATTTCTTTAAACGGGGTGTAATCGGGGTACCCCGATCCCGACAATTAAATGGGTTGGGGTCGGGGTAAAATTTAATTGGGGCCGGGTCGGGGTGCCAATTTTTGGCTTAAACGGGGTCGGGGTGTAATCGGGGTACCCCGACCCCGCCCCATGTTCACCCCTAGCAGGCAGGCAGGGTCCTCCATTGATAAATGATAGGATATATATTTTCGAATGGAAACATTCTCCATAATTCTTTATCAGATGCTTTACAAATTTTCATTTGTAAAAATCTCTCCACGTGTCCAATCAATATCATTAAATGTTACTAAACAAAGATATGGCTACATTAGTCAAAAGTGTCCTATTTGAGAAATAATTTATCCAACCATATTATTTAAGAGTTACTTTTGGAGAAAAAATAATCCCAATTGGATGGTGTGGGATATGATATGAGGATGCTTTATTGTCCAAGATGGAGAATTAGGAATTATCCTTTTGTAAACATAAAATTAATCGTACCTATAATTAAAATAAATAAAATTTTATGCCATTAATGTATCTTTCTATTAAATATTATCAATTAATATTTATTAGATCAATTAAAAAAAATCTTCCAAGATTAATAATTCTATTTTATTTACCTAAAATGTGTCAACAGTAATTCTGAAAAAATAAATAAATTTTATCTCGAATAGCACAAATTTACATATGAATTACTAAAATGTTAGAACATTTTAAAAATTATTCAAAAAGCATAAATATAGTCCAATAAATAATTGAACTATATTTTGTTATTTTTCATGGGTATTTTCAATGAATTTGTTTAATTTTTTATTTTTTAAGTTCAAGTTCAATAATTTATTGAACTATCTGATTATTTTTTATTATTATTTTCAATTAATTTATTGGGTTTTTTTTACTTTTTTTAGTTCAATAAATTATTGCACTATAGTTTAATAAATAATTGGATTATAATTATGTTGTTTGAGTCATTTTTAAAAAGTTATGACATTTCAATAATTAAAACGTAGAAATATGCTATTTAAGTAATTGTCCTAAAAATAAAATTCATCACCCAAACAATCGATATTAAGTTGAAATATTAAAAAAAATTAAGAAGACAATGAATTATATCTTAATTCAAATAAGTGTGCAATGAGTCAATGACACAACCAAGGGAACACTATTAAAAATAAATAGACAATTATTGTGTATTCCATTAAGGTATATATTCACCACTAAAAACTAATGATACAAACAATTCTAGATTTGTGGGCTAAAGCATTGACATCAACCCATAATTCATATAATGGTTTTTGGTGATATATACTTGGAATGCATTTGCAAAGCGCACACATATAGATACAATTAAACTTTTTTTTTTATCTTAATTTTTTTTAAAACAAATTGGCTCCTTTCTCATTGTTAATGCATGTGATGTGCTTTTGAAATGATGGGCTTGGATACATGTGGGGTGTAATGTAAATGAGGAAATTATATACCACCAAACATGTGTTGTGCACCATAAAGCAAAAACAATTATACATCAAAGTGCTAAAACAAGTGTTTTCAACTAGTTTGTGGGAATATTTTCAATATTCCAAGGGTATCAATGATTATTTTTTTTCCCTTTTAATGCTTTTATGACAAAGTTATTAATTTTATTATTATTATTATTTTGATTGAATATACTTTTTTTAAATGTTAAAAAAATTGATAATGTTTCGAATAGTTGTTTGGATCACATGTATATTTCGTGAGTTACTGTACAACCATTTTACTTTTTTTAACTCATGGGTTTATTTGTATAAATTTTCAACTTTTTTTTCTTCATAAACATGAGTTTCTACATTACATTAACTCGTATACCAAACTTAAATTACACAAATTCAGACTTCACAAACTCTATGTTGTCACACCCACAATTCAAATGCCCCTAAAGGGAATATACCAACACTTGATTGATTCTACAAAATTTAGAATGTTATCACTTTGGGCCTATGGACCAAATCCAATATTATTGGGACAATGTTTGTGGGCCGGCGGTGGGTTCTGAGCTTGTCCTTCGTTCCTGTTGGGCTTTTTGAGCAGGGTTCCTTGCATTATATGTGTCTTACTCTTTTTTTTTTTTTTGGTGTTTTTAGCCATCACGAGAAAGAAAAAAAAAATTAAACTATCTCTACTATATTAAAAAGGAAATAAAAAAATATCTATTTGATAAATTTAAATTTGTCAATTACATAAAATTGATAAAGGGTCAATTACTGGAATAACATATATTTACGCATATTGAAATGTCATAGTATTTTAAAAATTATCTAAATAAGAATTCAATATTTATTGAACTAAAAAAGTCAAAAACTAATAAACTGACTGATAAATAATAATGAAAAATAAAAAAAATATTTCAATAAATTATTGAACTGATATTTTGATAATTTTAAAATATTATGACATTCAGTAATTAGTATGCATAAATATATTATTTAAAACAATTTCTTATAAATCGAAGTACTATTTTATATCCTATCTAATCAACTCAAACTAAATTTAAAAACATTAAAATGAAAATAAACGTGCAAGGCACGTAGTAAAGATATAGTTTAATAAATGAGCCAAGAAATGTACATTACTAATCTCATACCAAATATGTTATTTAAGATAATTTATTTTTAAAATAACTCTAAGTTACACTTTTTTAATTCTTCAATCTTGTAATTTTGTTTAGAAAATCAATAACTTAAAGGAATTTTGATATTTATGTTTACATTTTATTTCAATAAAATAAAAAAAGACCCACAACTTTAATTTCTTTTGAATTTGTTTACAAAGTTGATGGTAAATTTTGGTTGATAGAAGCAACAATAAGACTTGGTAAAGAAACTTCCACAACACATTCTCAATTACTTATTTAATTTTAAACCTAACTAACGGCGGTGACCAAAATTGACCAATAATAATTCCCATAAAAGTATGTATTCCAATTTAATTCAAAGTAGCATACGCTTTCCAACTCATTTCCTCGCTATGTCGTTATCCTCGATTTATTAATTATTAATTATTAATTATTAATTAATTAATTGTAAAGGAGTTGCCGTGTGGTCATGGTGTTCGTTTTTTTTTTTTTACTGACTAAATATCTTTCATATTTATTCGGTTTTATCTCTAAATTTTAAAATATTATATAAAAAATTGTTTAATTCCCTACTCTTTAATTCTTTATACATTGTGATTCTTTTGGTAAAAATTTAGATAAAGGGTAAAATCTGATATTCTAAATACTATACGTAACTTCAAAGACTTAAATATTTATCATCATCATACAACACCATTTTTATGAAATATTTTATTTTAAATAAATAACCATAAGAATTTACATATATTTAATAAAGAAATTAAGAAGAAAAAAAACAAAAACATTTGAAAGTTTAGAAATTAAAATAGAATTTTTAAAATTATGGATTAATTACTTAATAAAATTGTATAGATGGTATAAAATTTCAACTTACATGGGATGAATAATGAAAAAAGTCAAGAAGTAGATTTTTCAAAGAGAGATTTTAATGTCATTATTAATATTATTTTCTCAAAATCTTTTTAGGCTCATGAAAATGACTTCTAAATCAACGATGACGTGGCATTTCAAAAAAATTATTAAAAAAAAAAAACAATTTTAATATGACTACGATAACTTAATTCCCAAGTAAGTATAGCGGCGAAGCTTCCCTTGACTCAAAACCCTTCCGCGTTCACAACCCTCTTTGTCTTCTTACCATTCCCAAATCGACGACCACAAATCCAATTTACCCAAATACCCTTTCAATTTCCTCTCTCACCGACTTTGACCCCTTGACTTCATAAGGTTATTTTCGTAACTTTATATCGATGATCGAAAACGGCTATATATCCCGGCACGCTATTTTTCCGGGAACCTGATTCTACCGTTTTTTGAAAGCGAATTTCGTTGCCGGCGTTCGATCAAAGAACTCGTAGAATCCAAATTCATGGCTTCGAAATTACTGAGGAAGAATCAATTTGAGAAGGAAATCATGGAATCGATTCGAATTCAGGCTCCGAGAAACCCTAGAAGTTCCTGCAACTACTTTCCTGATCGTTGTTCTACTCAGTTTCTGATTCAGAATCACTCTAATTTCAAGGAAAGTAGTTTACCTTCTCGTTTTATGTTTTATCAGGATGGATCATGGGTTGATTTTCCGAATTATGTGTTTGAAGCTTTGCGATTAGGGTTTTTGGAACGGAAGGCGGTGATGGAATTGAAAATTGATGGATCGGAGTATTTGTTTGATTTCTATCGTATGTTACAGATTGATTTTGGTACTGGTAGTCAGAGATCGATTTCGTGGATCGATGAGAATGGGAAGTGTTTTTTCCCTAAAGTGTTTGTTTGTGAAGAGAGTGAGAATACGAAAATTGAAATTGAAACTGCGATTGATGGAAAGTGTGGGAAGAGAAAGAGGGAGACGATGGAGATGAACGAGGAAGAAAATGAGGTGAATTCTAGTAATGAACCATTAGGAGGGAATGTTTTGAAAGTGCCACGTTTGATTGTAAATGATTCAGAAGCAGCTCTTAAATGGCCGAATATGAAGACGTTGAGTGAAGGAGACCGTGCTTATTCGTTGGTGCGTAATTTCTTTCTCTCTTCGATGGCAAGGAATGATCCTAGTTGTTCAATTACGGGAATTTATCAGTTTACGCGCTTGGGGCCATTGGAAAAAGCTCGTTTCGATGTGTTTCAGAAGCAGAATGAGATTACAACGGCTTCTCGTGGCGTGTCGAATATGGTTTATGCTTGGTATGGAGCTTCTGCGAAAACTCTAGCTGGAATTTTGACTCATGGATTTGGGGAGCCTATTCAGGTTCCTGGTTCTAATACTCATGGAATTGGAGTTTATTTGTCTCCTGTGGGCTTACCCCATTTATGGTAATTAGCTTTAGACTTTGTTTATGTTTAGGTAATTTAAGGTTATGGTGTTATTTGTCTCCTGTGGGCTTACCACATTTATTCCCACTTCCCAGTGCGACGCTATCGGAGGCCGATAATAATGGTGTGAAGCATATGATTTTATGTCGGGCTATATTGGGAAACGTTGAAAAAGTTGAGGCTGGATCTCAGCAATCCCATCCTTCGAGTACGGAGTTCGACACTGGTGTGGATGATCCAACATGTCCTAAACGGTATATTGTTTGGTGCAGCAATATGAACAGACACATTTTACCTGAGTATGTAGTGAGCTTCAAATCTTCCAATCCTTTACCAGGTGAATATGTTTCTTTTGAGTTGGTTCATTTTTCCAGCCTCGCTCTTGCTCTCAATTTGTTTTGGCTATTATCTTTCCAGGCCAGCCAAGAGAATCAACAGATACAAAGTATTCCCTGATGAAATTACTTTCGAAGATGAAGAATTCCCTGCCTAACTCTAAAGTTCAAGAGGTTGCGGCATTGTTTCAGACATTTAAGGTAGTTCTCTTCTGTATATTATCTCGAAGAATGCACATTCCTGATCATTAAACAGAAAGAAAGAAGGAAGAAATTAGATGATTCTATTCTACAAGTTTTAATTAATTGAAGATAATGTGATATTAATCTAGCAGTCCATATATGGCTATTACAGGCTGGAAAATTGGCAAAAGACGCTCTTGTTAAACGGTTGCGATCAATTGCGGGAGATGAGGTGCTACTATCCATGATTCGTGAAATTCGTGGATGTGAATGAGGTTCTTCCAAGTTTTATTTGGAAGCATTTGGAAAGTTAATAATTGTGCTTTACCTATTGATAGAATAAGTTGTGAAATGCTACCATACAAGTAGTTTTAGCAGAAAAAGTTCCATATACAAAAGAAAGAAAAGAAAATTGCAATTGTAATTTCTCCATATACTCATCTTTTATGCTTGGTTCCTTTGGAGTTCATCTAAGCTCTTAACTGTTAATATATTTTGATGATGGACCCACGTAATTGACCGTTCATTTTTATTTTGGAACGGCTATTTATTTATATATTGTGACTGATCTTGTTTGTAGTTCTAAAGCTTACAAGACTGTGTTGAATTGCCTAAGACTTATTTTCCTAAAGGTAGACCCATATTTTAGCTTGAATGTTACAAAGGTTGGAGCGTATAAATTAAGAATTTCAAAAGCTGTTCCCATGCATAATTTTTGTTGAATCTTCTGAATTTCTGAGTCATAACTTGAAAGAATTGAAGTTGATTTGCTGAGATTTCTCTTTTGTTCAGCCAGAAAAAAAAAATGAAAAAGTAATCAGAACTTCATGTTATATTATTTTGTCATATATGAGAATTTGACTTCTTTCTTGAAGATGTTTTAGACTCCTTCTATTCTTGGTAGGATCGGTATTTGTTTTTGCAGGAATGATGATTATTTATGTTTGGAAAGAGCTTTATAATACTTGTAAAATTTGGTTAATGGTTTAAACTTCCTAAAGGTTCTTTGGTAGAAATAATGATGAAGTTGATTAATTATAATGAGAAGTTTGAGTTCTCTTTTTGTTGCTTCCATCATCCCCAAGGCCCCCATGTGACTATCATGAATAATTTTGTGTCCCCTTGTCATATGTAGGCAGTTCGATTTACCTTTCCTATTAGACATCATATTGTTAAACTGCTGTGAGACGTTGACAAGGAAAAGGGTACATGATTTTTTTGCGTAGAAAGTTCTTGTTCTATATAGTAATTTTCTATCGGGTTGGCATGGGATTGTGGTATTTGCAGTGAACTTTGTTCTTATGGTTAAAATAAATAAGGATTATTATTGAGGAAATCACCACTTATTGGCTTAATAATTATTTAATGAGCAGCTTTAAACCTATGAGTTTTGAGTTAAAGCTTGGATATTAATATTCTATATTTTCTTCATACCAATCATTGTTGGAATTGATGGGTTTCACGTGAAATTTTGTAGCCCAAATACTCATGGTTATTGCCTCAAGGAAAGAAGAAAGAAATAACTATTTTTTTTTTGCAATCTGTATAAGCACCTGACTTGATTCAGAAATACTTTTGAGTATGATAATGAGTGTAATTGATCATAATTCTTTTTAGCCTGGAAATAATTGGTTTGTTCAGTGCCAAATCGCGGAAGAAGACCAAAACCACCTTTTTACCACTGCTGTTTTAGTAATAAGTGTTAAGAGTAGACTGTTTCAAATCTGCAACCTCTCATGGTTTTTTTGTGTGGTCACAGGTTCAAAGGGAGGGACAGGGTGTTGTGGAACAATGTTGTCAAAGCTTTACTTTGGAGCTTTTGGTTGGAAGGAATGGAAGAATTTTTTAGAGGCAAAGATAAAACTAGGGAAGAAACTTTTGATATGAAAAAAAACACGTGTCATATTGGTGTTCCCTAGCTTTTTTTTTGTGTGTAATTACACTCCCGATGTAATTAGTTTCAACTGGAGCGGTTTTTTTTAAAACACTTTTTGGGAGATTAGTGCTATAGTTTGTACTTGTCATCATACCAATGAAAAATATACAAAATTAACATGGTGAACACTGTGTGGTCTTGCTTTTTAGTTCTATGATCATGGTTTAATGAGTCTGGTGTACGACCAAAATAATGGTTCCTTTCTGCCAAGTCCTTCAGGTAAGAGTATATCTTTACTTTCTATTGGACTTACAAGTTGCATTAGTAGAATATTTGGTGGCAGGCAGCAATAAAAAAAAAAAAGAATATTTGGTGGCAGGTATAAGTTAATTAGCTCTTGTTATTTCCATATAGGGGCTGATACCTACTCCTAACACAGGGCCGTCATTGGCATGGTGCAATTGATGCGACAGAACAGGGCCCGGAACTTTTGGGGCCCCAAATCTTCATTAAAAGTTTAGTATTAATAATATATAAATGAAAATTTATTCTAAGTCACGTTAGCTGACGTTCTCCGTACAATATCTCTATATTATCCGTCATTGTTAGTTGAGTTTGATCCCAACATAAGTTCAAAGTTCAATTTTTATATTTTTTTTATACTACTTTGATAATTTTATGTCATTCTTTTATTATACTCTTTTATGGATATTGTGTTTTAATAAAAAAATAATGTTTTTTATATATATTTTCGTGTTTTGTTATATTAGGAATTATATGATTGGGGCCCAAATTTATATATTGCATTGGGCCACAGTTGTTTGAGACTGTTGGGGCCAGTCAATCTGGATGAGTCAGATCTTTTGCAGAAGAGATTTATATCAGAGGGTGGGTTCACGTTCTTTTCTATTCTATTAGCATTATTAATTATTGTATTATCTCTTTCCTAGTGCAAACTCACCTCATATGATTGAATTAGTTGGAGTAGTAGTATTAGATTATCACTATGGTTTCTTTTTACTTTCAACTTTCAAGAAGTTATCTTGTAAGGTGGCTAATGCAGTTGAAAGAGTAAGGGGAACTTTTATTCAAGTTGAAAGGGTGGTTTTTGAATCTAAGATTAAGGGTTGGTTGGGATCTCAGCAAACATACCAGAGTTGTTTCTGTAAGATGTGTCCTCATTTTTCGGACTTACCTCTTACCGTGATCCTTTGTTTCTCTAGCTGTAGCTCCTGTGTATATGAGAACTTTTTATTCAAAAGAAACAAAAATAATGTTGAGAACTTGAGATAGAGGCAGGTGCTTCTTTGATTTCTCTTGTACAACACTTTGCAAAAGAGGTTTCTATGATAATTAAACTACTACTAATTTATTTGTAGGATGTGTCATCTATTTGCCGGCTGTGTCTTTGTGAGGAATATGTGGTTCAAGCTTTTCGATGTAACTGTTCTACCATAGTATCTGTCCTATGCTTGTTTGCTAGCTGAAGATTCCTCCTTCCTTTTTTTTCCCCTTCTTTTATTAGTTTAATAATAAAAAGCAGTGGAAGGACCACCCGGGCCAAGGGAGATTATAGAAAACCGGTTGCATTGGCACAAATTACGGAAGAGTTGGAATCACAAACAGAATTAGAAAGGGTATGTCGCTGAGAAGCCACAAGTTTAATGAAGTTCCAAAGCTCGAATGGCTCGATAGAGGTCTCTCTCTTCAAATGTTCCTCCCTCCCACACTCCCCCTTGAAAAGGATGTTTATTTTTTAATGTAAACAAAGAATCCTAGGTTGATTTTGTGCAAAATTATTGAATGTAGGCAATTATATCTGTTACCTTAGCAGTGAAATACTGCCCTGTGTTTCTTCCTGTATAAGCTTTGGCACCATATCTTTTTATACTGGTTCTTGATTATGATGACAGTCCTAAAATTTCATGTCATTTGTAAATATTTTCTGCAAACTCCTCCGTTTTTAATATATGTTTGCATTATTCAGGTTCCATGGAAATAATCCTTTTCCTCAAGCTGCTCTTTAGGCGATTCGGGGAATTGAGTTGTCATTGATACTGTCTAGATACTAGTATACATATCCTCAAAAAGCATCTCCCTTTGATTCGATAATGTCTCCGACCCACCTTGTAATGATATTGGCACAGTACGCGTTGTCTGGTGTTTTCAACGGTTCAATTGATAGAAAGGTACGTGTATGTAACACATTTATGAATAATGTGCACGGGATTCATTTTATGAATAATTTGCACGTTATCGATAAAATCCATTAAACAAACGGCCCCATAAGCTTACCCAATTGAATTCTTAAAGGTACACCACACTAAGAACCCTATGCCCATAAAGCCATAAGGCACGGGTGTTTGTTAACAGTGTTTTTTACCTCCAAAACATAAAGCAGCGACCAAACAGCCTCCCCTCCATGTTGTTTTTGTCTTCTCAATGCTGAAAATTCATCCTAAACAAGTAACAAAATAGATATTAAAAAGAATTTTGATTGCACGAAATAATTGGATCAGAGGAAAATTTTAGGTTTAAATCTAATTTCGGTTTTTGAACTTTAAGTAGTAATGCTCGTCCTAGAATTTCTATGTTTTGGTCCTTAAACTTTCAAGTGTTGTATTTTAATCCTTGATTTTTTTCCGTAGAAAATCATTTTACGCACTGTGAATAAAATTATTTACTAAAATTCAATTACCCGATTCCCAATCACAGACTTCAAACATTGATCCATGTTGACATAAAACTGATTAAAAAAAAATCAAAATAGGATTCAAATCATAAGGTTAGAGAGAGAATCAACATTGCAGACAAAACAGTGATTCACAAAATAATATATTAGACATGAGATAAAAATGGCCTAAATGAATAAAAGCAATAATTAAAGGTGCAAAAGTCTCATGACACGATAGCAGTAGTGCGCATTTTAACATCAAATAGAAGTAAGATTCCTCTCATCAATCATTTCATTTTTTTTCTCCACTTTGTATCGTCCACGAGAACTGGAACTTTGTAGGTACCATATTCCTTCACTGTTTCATTGCATTGCGTTATAGACCACTCGTAAATAGGACACTTCTTTTTCGCACTCTCAATCAAATCTCTCTCTCAGATTCATTATTTTTGTAACAAATTTTACAATGTATTCCTTTCTATCAATTCAAATCTATGTTCCCTTCCGTCTCTCGGTTACTTGGCCGGCCAAGACCCGGGTCGGTGAAAGCGGAGCCAACTCGATCTGGTCGGCGGAGTGGGGTTGGTGGTTGGTGAGTCTATTGGGATTGGTGGTGATGCGTTTTGTTTGTGAAAAATCTCAAATCTGATATCATGTTGCTATGTGCTCTTCTACCTAATTAAATCCAAGTACTAAGTTTGATAACCATTGTCCCATTTCGGCACCAACTATTACTTTTCACTAATATGATATTATGTTTGCTATGTGTCTTTTGAAGATTTTTTTTTTTTGATAATTTTGTCGTACTAGTAAAAAATAATACATAGTTTAGAGTGGTTTTGGATGAAATATTTAATTATTATTAGTGCTAATTTAGAATAACTTACAGGAGGGTCTAAATATGTTTTTGAGTTAAAAAAAAAACTTAGTTTAAAAACACTTTTGAGCCCTTATATAAGTTATTTCAAACGGGCTCCTCTAAAAATGTTTGTAAGAAAAGTATAAGAACTATTTTTAAAAGTCATCTCGAACTCATCTAAATATATGGATCATTGTTGCTTGTTTCACACGTTGAATTTTAATATGTTAAGAGGTATAACATGACGGAGTAGGAACAAAGAAACACGAAAATTAAATTGAAAATGAAAAATAATGGAATAAGAATAATATTTTCAAATAATATTATATACGTCATATTTCAGCCTATCAAATATAGTTATCATTTCCTCAAACAAACATTAATTGAATGAGTATCCAAACCTATTACAGATATATAAAATGAACTAGTTTTTATCAAATGAGTTCATATATATATATATATATATATATATGAAGTATTGATGTCTAATTAAATGAATTTTAGTGTCCGTTTGGAATGACTTTTAGAAGTGTTTATGAATAAATAAAGTGTTTTTAATAATCATTAAAAGAATATTTTTACACTTTTAAAAGTTATCTCAAACAGACTTTGAGACTATAATATTCTAAAACGGTTGATCGATGGCAAAAGAAGATGATAAGTTGGCCATCAGCCTCATGGATGGAACTAAACAAAAAGTCATTAAACGAAACACAAATATCTCATATCCCTAAACAGCTCAAAGTCTAATCCATTAAAGCTATAAACTGCGTGTCTTCTTTAATTCTACATTTTTCTAATTAATTGTCGATCATTACATAGGTCCCCACACATGCGTACATATAAAATATAAATATATATATATAGCTAATCATAGTGGAGCTATCCATATTAATTAATTAATTAGATTATTTATTCATTTATTGAGTGGAGCATGTCATAACCAATTAGACAGTAGGTATATTTATATAATTATTAAAAAAAATATATATAAATGCCTCCTTTTGTGAAAGCAACCATTTAAGAAGATAGACTTGCAAAAATGGCCTAGTTGATCATTTGGGCATCGATTTGGGTTCTTTTTTCTTTTCTAATTCAAATTAATCCACTTCCAAAAGGTGACCAAATTTTTCTCAATTGGGTTGATATTATATTATTTTCTCCCTTCAACTTTCGTAACCTATTTCAAATAGAGAAATTTGAACGGATGTATTTTTTTACGATTAATTTTAAAAATAGTAAATATTTTAAAATGGTATTTCTCAAATTTACATTGTGCCAGTAGAATAAACCAATCTCAAAAGATTGGTGGATCTCAATATAAAAATGTCATTTTTGAAAATTTTCAATTTTTATTTTTTAAACCAACTATTCCATACTCTTCTTCTTCGCTCCATTTGAATCTCCTTTTCAGGTTTTTTTAGGGTTAATTCTACTAGATGATATTTTATGTATAGATATTTTCAAAAACAGTAAAAATATTAGAAAATTTTCAAAAACCTTTGATTGAGGTTCATTGAAAGTTGCTCTCCTCTGATTGAAAAATTCTTGAAAAAAAGAAGGCCTTGAGGTGGAGGATTGTACTTGGAAATGGTAGCACGTAGGAATGCCGACAACTACATAAATAGGCCACTTGTGGCTGAGAGAAAGCAACATTTTTTTGAAAAGTTGTGTTTCACACTTGTTTTGGGTGAGGAATGAAAAAAATATTATTCTTAAAAAATTTCAAACTTTTGCTATTTTTAAAAATATCAATTCATAAAATTCCATTTTATTTATTTATTTATCTCTTTCTTCCTCTCAAACCGTCATTCGATTCCACCTATATTTGATGTTCATTGTAGTTTTTGATTCTGATTCTTGTTTAAATCTTTAGTTGTGTCTTTTTCCATTATTTTTTGGGAAGGAGATAATACTGATTTAAAAAGTACAATTTGGGATAATTTTTGTTGTTATAAACACATATATACTTACTAATATGCTTTTGAAAGATAAGCTATCAACACAAATTATTTAGAAGAAAAATAGAATAGCTTTTAGAAAAGCTTAATCCAATCCAACAAAGACAAATTTGGAGGTAAGATTGAGTTACCATTATTTTATTAAATGAAAACACAAAACACATTATATATTCATATTAGTACGGATGCGAGAAAGTACCTTTTGTTGTTTTAATGGAGATCGCCACAATGGA
Source organism: Gynostemma pentaphyllum (assembly GCA_028015215.1). Classification (NCBI taxonomy): domain Eukaryota; kingdom Viridiplantae; phylum Streptophyta; class Magnoliopsida; order Cucurbitales; family Cucurbitaceae; genus Gynostemma; species Gynostemma pentaphyllum. Next base: position 44,969,818 of record CM051350.1, on the reverse strand, counting down.
AATCCATTGGTCATATTTTATATATTTAAAAAAAAGTTGTCAAATATTGATAGGAAGATATGCATATATATATATATATATATATCAATGTCATCTATTGCGTGGATATCGTGAAGAATGATGTGTTTTTTTTTTCACATTTTTTTTATATATATTTAATTATTTATTTTACAAAATATCTACATATCATTCAATTAACCCTAGTTACTATAATTAGAGGTTTTACAATCATAGATAGTGTTAAAGTTACTCTCTTAATTTATGACTACACTTTTTATTGGTATATGAAAGTTTATCATCCCTTCTATAAGATTTACATATAAAAAAATGTATTCTTTTTTCGAAAGTTTATTTAAATGATATATTTTTATAATATGCCGTCTTAAAGATTTTTTATGTAAATATTGATCACTTTTAATTATTTTTTGATCATTTCAACCTGTTAGACATAATTCTTAAGAGTAATATAAATAAATTCCCTTGAAATTAGGTATAAAAGCCTTAAATTTGTTAAGAGTTGTAAGTAAACATGTGAAGATGAAAATGAAAAAAATATGTTTATACTACCTATATATAATAAAGCTTTTTAATCTTTAAAAAAAAACATATCTCCCTCAAATAAATGTCAGTAAAGTCATATATTAATCAACCATAGTCCTTCATAATCATCCAACTGAGCAACCAATTTTTTTTTTCAAGTATGAAACCGTTTTGTTTTTTTTAAATATCAATCACAAAAAGATGTTGGGGAAAAAAAAAGTAAGAGAGAGTATTGACCATACAAAAGTCAAAGTCTTACAAACTTATTTGTATTTAATTCACTATACAAGTCCACTTTTAATTCACATACTTTTTTAAGACCTTATGAAAGAGAAATACTTTTCACTATTGCAACGGCGGCCGGCACTGATTATCTATTATTAATTTTGTTTCCCCATTCTTCAATTTTTCGTAGATTTAAATTTTAGGATAAATTATTTGTTTTTTTTTCTTGATTTTTTGTTTATTTATATTAGTTTCTTTTAAAATCTTATACTTTTGAGTTTTGATCCTTTAAAAATGGTTTAAATTAGTCTTCATCGTTAAACTTAAAAAAAGAAACTATAATTTTTTTTAATTAGTTTTATAGACTGTTTTGTTATAGTTTAGAGAGGAAAAGTTATTTAATAATCAAATTATGATTTACTCAAATTAATTAAGTGAATTTAAAATTTTAAACAAACCAAATGCTTTATAATTCACATCAAACCCACAAATTGGTAATCACATCATTCCTATATTATGCTAAAGGAACTTTTACACCTAGTCTATTTTTAAAATGTAGTAAGTAAATTGATAGTAGTAGTAAAATACAAAAGACTAAATTAAAGTTTTAAAAAATATATGGACTAAATTTGTATAAATACTAAAATACATAAATAAATCATAGAACTTAACTCTTTTACCTATTAATATTTGAAACAATATTTTTTTTAACTCTTGTCAAACATATTTTTAAATTTTCTTTTTAAATTTTTGAAAAGCAGAGTATCCAAACAAGTCTCACAGATTTATTTTATTAAAAAAAGCTAAAAACAATTAGAAAATAAGAGAAAGTCTTCCAAAAAAAAGTTTATTTTTATAAATGGAAACTTCTTAAATGAAAGTTAGCTAAGGAGTAGCGTGTTATAGGGACATTTGTAAATCTAGCAAATTTTTTAGTAATATTTGAAAAAATAAAAGCTCAAAAAATATTTGCAAATATAGTAAATTTTGATTGGATTTATCAGTGATAAACATTGAATTACATATTTTTACACTAAGTTTATCACTGATAAACACATAAATCACCGTTAATCACTGATAAACATGATTAAAATTGTTATATTTATAAATACTTTTTTGAGTTGATACTTTTACAAATATTACATAAAAATTTGTCACCCAATGAAATTTCCCCGTGTTTTACATAGGTTAGTTTAGGAGCGATATTTAATTGAATTTTAGTAACAGAGAATTCTAAACAGAAAACGATTTCAATTTTGAAAGTGAAACCGCCTATGAAGGAAAATTATGATACATTGATAATGAAATAATTAAATTTCAATTGTTTCATTCTGAAGAAAAAAAAAATCATCATTTTGAAAGCTTCCAAAACGCGAGACGACCCCAGCGTTTTAAGGCGTTTCATTTTCTGTTTGAACAAATAAGTTGGGACCCCCCCACGACATGTTTGATGAAATGTGTGAAAGATATATATTGCCCATTCAAAAATAGCCCATTTGATATGACTTTTATAAATATTATATTAAATTAGGGGGACGGTGAGGGGAGGAGGTTCGAATCTTCAAATTTATAAACATTAGTGTTTAACTAATTGAGCTTTACTCAATTGATTATAACTTCAACTAGAAGTAGGAGAAAATAACTTTTGAATCTATCGTCGAAATATAATTTTGTTACGGAAAAATAGAGAGTTGCTTTGAATAACAACTTTAAATGGGCGTTTGGTTTAAAATTTGAATGAGAATAAGATTTTAAAAAATAAAATTTTCATGTTTGATTCTATAAACAAACGTCCTTGAAAGAAAGAGACCTTAAATTCCTTTCAATGTTTAAGCAAGAATGATGGATGGAACACAAATGAGGGAAAAAATACATGAAAGAAAGAAAGTGACAGAAGCATTTCTATGGTGAAAAAAATACGTGATGCAGAAGAAGAGTAGTGACCCTAACCAAAATGTGCCACCATAGTCAACTTCAACAAAAGGAGAGAGAAATGGAAACTGTCTTTTATTCCTTTTCCAATTGTCCATAAAAAAATTAGGATCTATCAAGTATTTTTTTTAAATATTTATATATTTAAAGTCACTATTCACAAATATGTTATTTCAAGGAGTAATATAGTTATAATATTTTTTATAAATAAATCATTCACATAAAAAAAACCCTTTGAAAATCAGTCATTAGTACATGTTTCATATCATAAAATAAAAAAATTTACTTTAGATAATAATACTTTCTTGATATCGTGGAGTTCCATTTGAAAATCAATTGACAGTAAGAAGTGGTAAGATGAACACTCAAGATTCATTAACAAATCAGTAAGAATCAATGAAAACAAGGAATGATCAAGTAAAGAGAACTTGATTATTAAGAACTAGCAATTATCTTTATTCAAGAAAGAATGAATTAAAATACAAAACTATTATCTCATCTCTTAGCATTCTCTCTCTGCTACACGAAGATGAAAAAACTAACACTAACAGAAAATTGAAAGATGACTTTATATCTAGCTATTTGTAATTTCATCAAATCAGTTAAAGTTGTTTTTAACTTCTTTCCACTTGGCTGAGTTGGCAACGCTAAATCTCAAAATTAATTGACAAAGAACATTGTGAGTTCACTCCATCTTTTCAATGTGAGATCCTCAAAATACTTAAACAAGTTCTCAACAAATTAAATTGCATCTTTTTTTTTTATCTTTTATCAATCTAAAATCATAAGAGATTTTCATAAAAACTAGTTCAAATCTTCACACTCACAATTACACATAATACATTTTTACTACTCTACCAGACCCACCTTAAATTTCTATATATATTGTTAGAGTTTCTTTTCCTTATATATTCATGATCATCCTCTTCCCTAATCGATGAGAGAATTTGTTCGCACTCTAACAATCCTCCCCTTCTTGTTAGGGGACACCGGGTCACCACAACTCCACATTGGTATGATATTATCCACTTTGGGTCTAGGCCCGTATAGCTTTGCTTTTGGTTTCACCCAAAAGGCCTCATACCAATGAAGATGTGTCTTTCCCCTTATATTCTCATGATAATCCCTTCTCTAATCAGTGTGAGATTTTGTTCGCCTTCAACATATATATATATTACTTACTTAGAAATGAAGCATTGCATGAGCAATATAAGAAAGGAATGGGTGGGTGAGTAAGGCCAACAAAGCAAGCTAACATAAACATAATTCCCCAAACAAACAAACAAACAAAAATAACAAAACAAAATGTTATAATTAGGAGCTGTCTTTGGGACACCTATGCCATTGCCAACCCCACAGCCACAGCCACAGCCACACCACATCTTGTCTTGTCTTGTCTTGTTTGGTCCACGTTTAGGAATCTACATTTCTTTTTCAAATATCAATCCTCCATTCCATATATCTTTAATTCATGCCGCAATTCTTGATTCGTGAAAATCTCTTAAACAAATGCTTTGCTCGATTCGTTTTCTCCACGAGACAAACAAAGCCAGCCCCCCCAGCTGTAATCATCTCTTTTATATTCATCATTCTTTGCATTTCAATTTTCAAATCCGTGTTTCATTTAAATTAATTGTTAAATAATATATTATATTAATAGGGTGATAACAACGACAAGAATCTGAGTGTAGGAAGCAAATAATTTAATGCAAATTAATTTACATAATCTTAGAGTATCCAAAGGAATCTCCAAGAAATCTGACTACAAAAATACTGCAAGTTGTATGACCTTGTCAAAATAAAAATTAATTTAAAAAAATCAAGTTTATATTAATTGAAATTGAATATTGTAAACAAATTCAAATTTCCTATAATTGTCATCATCAGTTACAGAAGTGAAAATGATGTTATGTTGTAAAAGATCAAATCAATATAATAAAGGTAAAAATATAGTATTTTATGCCCTTAATTCTAATTTGGTAAATAAACTTAAAAAAAAAATTAGCCATTCAAGTTTGTATAGATTTCAAATCTAGTTCTGGTTGTGAAAACCGAAGTTAAAATCCAATTAAAGAAAAAAAAATCATTTTATTATAGATGTGAAATTTTATTTTAGATTTTAACAATAACAACAAAATTCAATACTTGATCGATTAAAATATAACTTTCAAAAGTTAAAAGATCATAATAGAATGACTGAAATAATTTTTTTAAAAGTAATTACTCTAATATTATACATTTAAAAATTTATCAAAATAATATATTTTTTTGAGTCAATAAATTATTGACTTGTTGACTTTTAATATTTATCATTATAACCTTTATTCATCTAAATGATTAATTAGGAACTAAATATTTCATTTTATTATTCATCTAAATGATTTATTAGGAACTAAATATTTCATTTTATTATAAATTAAATTGTTAATTTAATTTTAACAATGTATTCCTATGTCAATAATTTATAAATATGTCATTTCAGTAGTAAATTAAAGGTAATGATATAAATAATCTTATATATCTAAAATTTATCGTGTGAGTCAAGTTATGTAGTTACTTACCCTTTGTGGGACAAAATCATGAGGGCACACCTCACGAAACCCAATATGTGTTAACGATGATATTTCATATTAGCCAATATGTAGAATTTCATGACTTTCTATGCATAAACCACTAACTAGAGAAGAATTAACAATATACCTGAGCTAGGGTCTTCTTTATTTATTTCCAATCTCAATCTCTAAATCGCATCCCTCCCCTTTTATTCCTTTTTTCCATTGTATAAATTTTGTTAATACAATCGTAATTAAACTCATCATACACAAACAAATATGGGTCGATGACGATGTTTTATCGTCAATAATATGTAAATTTCAATATATATATATATATACACACTTATACCCAGGGCCGTTCTTTATAAAATAAGGGTCCAATGCGATATATAAATTTGAGCTCTAGATCATATAATCCCTAATATGAAAAATCATAAAAAAAATATTTGTATTAAAACACAATATCAATAAAATAATATAATAAAAGAATAGTATAAAATTATCAAAGTAGTATAAAAAAATATAAAAATTGAACTTTGAACTTATGTTGGGATTGAACTCAACTCATAATGGCGGAGAATATAAAGATATTGTAGGGAGAATGTCAGCCAACACGACTTAAAATAAATTCTCATTTATATATTATTAATACTAAATTTTTAATTCAAGATTTAGGGCCCCCAAAATTCGATGACCCTATTCCGTCGCACCAGTTGCACCATGCCTATGATGACCCTTCTTATACCCTACTTGTTAAAAGAAAAAATATTAGAACATGTAAATTGTCATGAAAAAACCAAATTTGGTATAAAGGATCTCTTCTTAGTTCTTTCCATTACAAGTCCATCCCTCCCCTTATATTCCTTTCTTTTTTCTTATATAAATATTCCCCCTTTTTAAGCTTGGTTTAGTTATCATTTTACTTTGTTTTATTTTTATTCTCTTTTAGACCACTCATTGCATGGAATTTGAGATAATGAGCATTGAGAATATGGTCGTTTTTTGCAATGTTTATCCATAATTATGTGGAAATAGTACCTTTATTTATACCTACCATATATACAAACAAGCTTTTTGACCATAATTTTTAGCCTCTTCTGTGAAGGTGTAAATTGTTTTTTTTATATGTTAATCCAATAGTTTGGAAATAATACGTTGTTTTGAACCAAATAATTACTTGTTTAAGAGATGAGATGAGATGTTTGAATATTAAATATGTATAAGCGCTTAAAAAAAATGAGACAGTTACTGATATACATATATATACACACTAACTATTGAAATGTCATAATTTTTTTAAAATTATTCAAAAATAGCATAATTATATATCAATAAATTTATTGAACTACTAAAAAGGTAAAAATTAAAATAAAATTAAAAAAAAAAAAACAATAAATTTATTGAAAATAATAATAAAAAATAATCAAATAGTTCGATAAATTGTTGAACTTGAATTTAAAAAAGCAAAAAACAAACAAATTCATTAAAAATATACCCATGAAAAATAGTTCAATAAATTTATTGAACTATAATTATGTTATTTAAATAGTTTTTAAAAAATTCAAATATTTTAGTAATTAGTATGCAAATTTATATCATTTGAGATAAATCCTTTAAAAAAAATTATATTGATTATTTTCTTATTTTCGTCTTGTAATTATAATTATTTTTAAATTTTTAATTCTACTCTAAGCTTTTGAAAGTTGGACGAAAATATGACATGTCATCCATTTTATATTTCGCTTTTATGTTTTAGTTAACACAAAAGGTAACTTTAAAAACAACAAAAAGTTGTAAAGTATATTTGAGACTAGTTTAAAGGCATAATTAAAATTTATACAAAGTTTAATATCTTTTTTTAACGAAAAAATCATATTTTGAATTTTAATCTTATTGGTAAGTAGACACAAGTTTGCATAAGTGTAAAACTAACGTAGTGATCTAATTTTCAATAATAATTATTATTGTTGTGTAAAAATACAAGGTTCTACATGTAAGTAACGAATTTATAATATCGGATGAGTTGAAAGTAGTACGATGCATTGAAAATGTTACGTAGGGGGTGTGTTAAGTAGTTGACGAGCACTGTATGAAGCTGCACACAAGAAAGGAACAGAGTACCAATGTGGTGTCGGCCTAACACCCTGCGGTGTTTTAGTCAGAGTCAGTGTGTCAGAGAGAATTAGAGTATAATTAGTTACTTTATGACTGCGCTTCTTCTTCTATTTAAATGAGGAGAAGTTGATGATATCATCATATCACGTGTCGTGTCGGGATTAGGCCATGGGTTGCTTCTCAACTACGTGTCACTTATGGGATTAATGTGTCATCTCCTGATTAGATACTTGTATTTGGTCTCAAGTAAGTAGATCTGCTAAAGACTATATAAACATATTTTGTAAGGTATGTAGGCTTCTTACTCACAACAATTATAATAAATAAATAATTGAATGTCTAGCCTCAAACAAGTTTATGAGAGGGAAGATTGAATAAATAAAATTGAAAAACCATCTTATCCATTAACATGGAAAGCCATGTCATGATTGATGGGCAAGGCAATGGAGCTATTCAAACGGGAGAGACGTATGTACAAGGCTTTAGTTTAGCCTTTAGCGTATTTTTTACTTTACCATATTTCAGGGGTTTTGTTTTGAGATATATTTTATAGGATACGAGAAGAGGAGATATAAACCTTTACATCTTTTACTTGAATTATATATTTAGATTAAATCTTTCTCCAAAGTTTAAGGGTTGAATTCACATTTCAACCCGCTAGACACAAACATTTGAAGGAAAAAACTAATAAATTTTAACTTACGAGGTCAAATATTAAATCATACTATGCTATGTGTAGCTAAACTTTTTTTTTCTCAAAATTAAATACAAGAAAATAAATAAATAGAACATCAACCATTGATAGGTAGGGGTGTTGATTAAATTGCAAAAAAACAATTATTTAAAGTTTAGTTCAATTTGCATAGTTAAAAATCGAATAAACCAATCTGAACTAAATATCATCCATATTTATTGTTGGTTAACTTTCATTGATTTCAGACTGATTTAGTTTGTGAGCTTATTTTATATTTAATTTAGATGCATTTGGTTTGGGAAAATTTATATAGAAAAATGAATAAGAATAGTTTCACAAACTCATTTTTATGTTTGTTTTCCGTTTATTTTTCTATGAGAATAGACTTCAAACTCGCAACATTTCACTATTCATTCGCTTTCTCATAATGAAAAATATTTCCTTTTATAATTTAAAAAGGATCGATTAAAAACCGAACTGAAAATCACCTCTAACAAATAGGTTTCAATGGCCTGAAACTTGTTAGAAGTTGGAACCTAAAGAATTCAAAACGTGTGAAACAGACCACAGCGTGTAGGCCATTCCTTTTCAATTCCCATTCCAAAAATAATAATAATAATAATAAAGGTAAACAGCTAGAAACCATTCCTTTTTATTTATAAATATATAATAGGGTAAACTGCAAATAACACCCTATGTTTTAATCAAATTCATAAAAAGTCCTTGTAGTTTAAAAATGGCAAATCACACCCCGCATCTTCCAAATTATATCAATATGACCTCCCCTTGACTGGTATAAATTTTCTTTTACCATAACTTTTTCTTTTGAACTTCGATTTTGATGATTCAAAATGTTTTAGAATTCTCTTTTCAGGCTCTACGTCATGATTATCTCAAACATTCAAAATTTTCAATAAATAACAGAGTTTTATTATTATCAAAATATTTGGTATGATTACCGTAATTAACCCCGATGTTTACCTGGTGATTTAGAAGTTTTCAAGTGACCATAAAGTAGAGCCCTGGAATCAGGATTCCAAAACAACTTAATCATCAAAATCAAGTTCAAACGAAAAGTTATATAATAAAAAGAAAATTTACACCATCAAGGGAGGGTCATATTGATATAATTTGAAATATAGTGTGATTTACCATTTTTAAACTACATGGACTTTTCATGATTTTGACCGAAACCATAAGGGTGTTATTTGCATTTTACCCTATATAATATTAAGAACAAAAAATATATATATATAAAAAAAAATCATTAATTAAAGTAAAAAAAAAAATTAAAAAAAATCATTAATTAATCTCTCTCTCTATAAATAGCCTTTTCCCTCTCTTCTTCAGGGTCACTCGCTCTTGTAGCCTCTCCTTTTTCTCCCTCTTCTTTCTCTCTCTAGATCTCTTTCTGATTTTCCATCGCTTTTGTGTTCCTTTCATTTTTTTTCCCCATTAAAAACAATATTAAAACTCTTCAATCAATCTTCTGCATTTTCTTCATCTTTTGAGAATCGGAATCTGTTAAATTGTCTGGAAAGAAAGAGGAGATTATGAGGTTAATGGAGGATTTACCTTACGTAGATGAAGGAAATGAAATGGAGGAAGCGGTTTCGATTCAATCGATATATTCAACGCAGAGGAAATTTGTTATTGTTGGCTATGCTCTTACTTCTAAGAAAACGAAAAGCTTTATGAAACCTAAACTTGAAGGTTTAGCTAGGTAAATTAAATCATCCAACTTTGATTTTGATTTCGTTTTGATTTCATTTGATTTGATTTTTCATATATTTTCGGTGGTGGAAAATGTAGGAATAAGGGGATATTATTTGTTGCGATTGATCAAAACAAACCTCTGTCAGATCAAGGGCCCTTTGATATTGTCCTTCACAAGGTTGGGTTTTTTTTTTTTTTTGGTGCGATGTTTCTTTGAATGAGACTTTGATTTTTAGGAATATCGTTTGTCTTTATCATAGAGATGTGGATTATATGTATCCACACAATTTTTTTTATACTAATTATGGGTTTAATCTCTTTCTTTATATGCAGTTATCAGGAAAAGAGTGGCGTCAAATTCTCGAGGTTGGTTTTTGTGTTCTCTGTCAATTTGATTTTGAGTTTTGATCTGTTTTCTTTTTGTTGTGTAAAAATTATACCTTGAAGAAGTATTTGTATTGTAATGTTTTATGCCTGATTTCTCTGTTATGCAACAATAACATCTAATTTATAACATGGTTGGAGTCGAATGATAACTGATAATGGCTGATCGGCTGATGGGTTTAAATTCGCGTAGCTCATTACCATCTGACATAATGTGCAGAGTGCTTCCCTTACGTCGTGAATCATGAGTCAGTAGTTGAGGTCGAGGCCTTATGGTTCCAGCACGTGAGGATGTCTCGACTTCTTGCCGGATGGCTTTTCTTCAGGTTTTCTTGGAAATTTTTGCGAAAACGAAAATTAAGATGTCTGATTTGTTTTGCGGGTTTTGTTTGTCGAGAGTGGAGGGTACAGGGTTACCCGTTTGAAGTTGGTTAACCTTGCTCAGAGTCTTCTTACCTAATAAATATTGATTAAGATTTTGCTGGAACCTTTTATTTATAGGATTAGGTTTAAGTGATCTCAACTCAAACCTTCTAGTCCAGTAATCCAGTCTTATGATTTGTGATAAAGGAAAGATTGTGAGGGATCACTAGTGCAGTCTCACTTGACAATTCTCAGCTTAGGGGAAGTTTGAGGATTTTCTAACCGTATTAACTTTCTATTGTGTGTGTTTGAAGATATGCGAGAAGTTGAACTTATCATCTAACCATCGGTTGTGTGTGTGTGTGTGTGTGTTTGAAGCATTTCATCTAATGCATTCCCAAGTTTTCACAAAGTCTATTTCAAGGATGTCCAATGTCTGAATTCCCGTATCAATATTGTGTTCCATAATTCACAAGAATGGATAATTGGAGTGGTGTTTTAAGTGATTGTGAATGTTTTGCTCACTATTTAGAAAGGTTATATTTTTTGGTTTTTGGTGTGAAATTTAAACTGTAGTTATTCCTTGGCCTAGATTTTTATAATAGATCCATTCGTTAGCCACAAGCATTACTTGTTAATTTATATGTACTCTATTTTTAAAAGATTCAGTGTGATATATGCATCCTTTTTTTTCCCTACAAGTTATGCCGTTTTGTATAACTGTCCCGAATGTATGGACAAATTATCATGCTTATTTGTCCATTCGCTTCTGCAGCTGCCATTAGTACATTTCTCTTCTATTCTTGCATCCTAATTGTTTCTATTTTCCATTGATTTAACCATGATGCTCTTGTGACATTACATCTGAAACATTTGCGCTGTAATTTCTTTCTTACCCTCATCCTATGTGTTTATAGGAGTATAGGCTGACACATCCAGAAGTGACTGTTCTAGATCCTCCAGATGCCATACAACATTTGCACAATCGCCAGTCCATGCTTCAGGCGGTTGCTGATATGAACTTATCTGATTCCTACGGTAATTCTTAAAAGAATTTAATACTTGAATTGAATGTGCTTGAGTATTGTTGTAAAACTTTTAGTTAAATCATCTTAAATTTATATGTGATCTGTACATGTGATACACTTCGAAATATACTGAAGACAAAGAGCTTTTTTTGATGCACAGGCAAAGTAGATGTACCAAAACAATTAGTCATAAAAAAAGATGCATCATCCATTCCTGATGCAGTGGTGAATGTCGGGCTAAAACTTCCTCTTGGTATGTATGTGCCATGTGATGATGGACCTTATATTTGCAGCTTCTATTGCAGTATAGAAATGTGATTCTTGTTAGATAAGAAATACTTGTTTTTATCTTTTTATAGGAAACACACTGTATATGAAAGGGATGACTAGAGGAAGATTTTTTTTTTAAATAATAATATTTAAAAAAACACTCTTGTACTGAACTGAAAGAAAGAAATGTTTGAAAAAAGGAAGAGATAAAGGGAATGGGATTACTAGAAGCCCGACCCTAATTCTTAAGACTGTGGAGGAGAGAGATGTGATAAAATGTCTACATAGAATGTTGCATTAAATTGATTAACCACACCACATCTCCTTTGATTATTGTTCCCTTAGTTTGACACTGTATTTATTTATTATTATTTTTCATTTTCTTGTTGATATCAGTCGCAAAACCATTGGTTGCTGATGGAAGTCAAAAGTCCCACGAATTATCTCTATCTTATGATAAGCACTCCCTTCAAAAGCTCGAGCCTCCTCTTGTCCTCCAGGAGTTTGTCAACCATGGTGCGCATTTGTAGCCTTGTTCTCTCATTCCATGTTAGATACCTAGTTTATCATGATGCAAATTTCTTAATTGCTATTACTCGTGGTGTTAGGAGGTGTCATGTTCAAGGTTTTCATCGTTGGTGAAGCTATAAAGGTGGTTAGGCGCTTTTCTTTGCCAAATGTCAGCATGTGGGAGGTCTTGAAAAATGCTGGTATATATCGTTTTCCTAGAGTTTCTCATGCAGCAGCTTCTGCTGATGATGCTGATCTTGATCCTTGTGTTGCTGGTGAGTCCTCAGATCTGAAGAAATTGTTTATTTACATCTCTAGTGTGTTTTTCTTAACATAGGTGGATATTGTTTTCCCTGCAGAGCTTCCTCCAAGACCTCTGCTAGAGAGACTCGCAAAGGAACTCAGACGTAGACTGGTAAGTTTTCGCATTTACCATATCTTGCTCATGGCAGCTCATGATGTGGAAACAAGTAGATAATTTTATCTGTTCCTTTTCGTCTTTAGGGGCTTCGACTGTTCAATCTGGATATCATCCGAGAATATGGAACTACAGATCGTTATTATGTCATTGACATCAACTACTTCCCTGGCAAGTGATAATCTTTTATGAACATTTTTTTATCCTGTATCTGCATCTTGATCAGGATCCAAGTATTGCATGGTTTTACCATTCTATCATTCCAGTAATCGTGTTTGATTTTTTAATTGATTCCAATTTTTAGGTTATGGGAAAATGCCTGAATATGAGCACATATTCACAGACTTTCTGTTGGGCTTGGTGCAGAGCAAGTACAAGAAGAGAACAGCTCACTAGAAAATTTGTTTGGTCTTTTATTCATTCAGTACCTCTCCAGATAACATCAGAACTCATGAATAAACACTTTCAGGGACAGGGCTTCAAGCTTTTAATTGGCTGAAGAACCGTGAGAAGCCCGACCCTATCTAATTGCGAATCGAATTCGAGTAGGTGCTTTCATATGAAATAACATCCTGATTCTGTTCTTTGGTTTTTTTACCCATCGCCCAATGCTGTAGTGCTCACTCCCACAGTTGACGAGTTAGCACAGGTTAGAAGGTGTAAATATGCCTTTTTGACTTGTATCAGTTATCTCAAATTTGAACTAATTCTTTCCCCCTTGCTTTCTGCTTTTGTTTGGAGTTTTACGACTGTAAATATTTCTAAGGTAGAAAACGAAAGGGTGGTTGAATGTAAATTTTTTTTTTAACAGTACTAATTAACGCCTATATCAGCTTTCCTTTAAGTAAAATAATAGAAATATTTCTTGATTGTTGGTTGTGAAGGTTCTTGCAATATTTTTTATGATCATTGTTTGTGAAGGGTTAAAAAAAAAGTCCTGAATTTGTATAATTTGTGTTTAGATGTGTATGAGGTAGATTTTTGAAACTTAGGTTCCTGCCGCATGGAATTAATTTTTGAAACTCAGGGATTTTTAATTGTTATCCATGAGTTAAAGAAATTCAATTTAGCAGTGTTATACTCTTGGGTTAAAGAAGTCAAACTCATCTATCAAACAATCTTTGTCCGGTTGGACAAAGATAAATTATTGTGCTGTTAGATGGAAATCTAACTTCACTAGATATAACAAACTCATATATTACTAACTCTTTAAGGCCTCCTTTACCTATAAGGAATAAAAAAGGTAAGGAATTTTAATAAAAAATCAATCGGAATGAGATCAATTGGAATCGGAAGGACATCCCTTTGATGTTGTTTACTTAATTTTGTTGGGAAAAAAAAAAAATTTTTTTTTTTATTTTTATTTACATTAGTAATAAGAATCAAACTTATTATAATTACTAGATTACCCATTTCATAATTAAATAATTGAAAATGTATTAACTAAAAAAATATATAAGTAAATAAATGTAATTAAATAGTAATTGATTTTATTTTAATAATTTATATGAAAATAAGAATAATTATTATTAAATGAATGGGTAAATAAATTATCAATCAAATTAACATTAATTATCATTAAATAAATAGTTATAGAGAAGATAAATAATGAGGGGAAAATTTAAAGTCGGGGGTTGAATACATATAATGTGAAGATAATTAATAAATAGATGTAGGTCCCCACGAAATAAGGGGGGGGGGGATTGATTGTCAACTATTTAAGGTAATGGGATTACCCCATATTTAGTAGATTGATTCCTGATTTTGACGTGGATCCCATATATTGATTCTCATTTCATTACTTGGTAAACAACATCAAAGAGAATGAAAATTTTCATTCTCACTCATTCATTCATTCTCATTCCCATTCCCGATTAGTAAACGGGGCCTAAATCTATACACAAGCTTTTTTAATTCATTCTCCTATATTAGGACTTTAGTGTTGCATAGCTCGAACTGGTTAAGTATTGATTCTTTCTCTATGAAATTAAAGGTTTGAATCTCCCGTATCCTAATATCTAAAAAAAGTCATTCTCCTACCATTTAAATTTATAATTCAGCCCAAAATCTCCTAAAGGTTTTGCCACCTAACCAGCAATAACACAGTTGATTCCTAGTCAGATCAAACAGCTCAATGGATATAAAATCAAACTCATCTTGAGTTTGAATCTCCCCGTACAAAGTTAATACTACTTTTTAATTAAAAAAATTCACTTTAGGAAAAAAAATATAATATAATAATCACTAAAAAAACTAAACTGTCTCGTCATCAAACGGTTTTCTAAATCACAAGATTTAAAGTGTGTAATTTATCTTAGTTCTATTTAAGGAAGGTACTTGACCACACATTTTTTTCTTAATCTGATGTATAAAAATAACATAGTGATTTCAAAGATCTACTTTACTCGTGAAAGAGCGCTCAATCATTTAATTATGAAAAATTGATGGCAAGAAAAAAAAATAAGTTTGAAAGAGATGTAAGATGAAAAAAAAAAGTTAAAATAATTACAATCCAAGTTAAAATATATGTATTAAAATTTAGGGGAAACATATTTTTTATCTCTCTACTTTAGCGACTTTAACCTTAAACTATATAAATAGTTGCAAGTTTAATCTTCTATCGTGTAAAATTAAAATATGTGGTATTAGATTTTATGAGAATGAGTTGCAATTGGTAAGACAAAATATGTGATTTAGGTTTCTCATTTTGTGTACCTTTTTGTATTAAATAATTATTTTTGTAGTAGTACGGTCTAATCTTTCTTAAATTTAAAAAAAACTAATAAAATTTAGAGCAAATAATCATAGGGGCGTTTATAAAAGGTGAAATTTACAAGGAATTTTATCATATCTACCCCAAATTTAAAGTGTGTTATCAAAAATATTCTCTCTCCTGTGATACTTTTATTTTTACCTCGTGGTTAGTTATAGTCATCCCATTAACTTTAATTGGCCTAGCCTCCATGTGTAAAATTAAGGGTAATTTTGATAACTTCTACATACATAGGGTAAATTTGAAAACTAATTTTTCTAATTGGGTAGTTATGAAAATTCCCCAATTTACAACCACTTACACTTATATAGTTTAAAATAACAACCTTTCAAAGTTTAAAGTTTGATAATTTAATAAAACTGTCATATGACTTGTTTTTGTTTTGTCCACAATCCACATGGCATTTCTTTTTCTTCTCAATGAAGTTTTACTTTTCTATAAATTAAAAAAAAAAAAAAAAAAAATCATAATCTTAATCTTAATCTTAATCTTAAGAAATAAAAAGGCAAAATAAAAAGGCAAAACTAATGAAATTTGGTTCGAATAATCATAGGGGTGCTTATAGAAAGTGATATTTATATAGTTTAAAGTTAAAAGTAACAACATTTCAAGTTTAAAGTTTGATAATTTAACAAAACTATCATATGGCTTGTTTTTGTTTTGTCCACAATCCACATGGCATAACTTTTTTTTCTCAATGAAAAGACAGAAGATGAGAAGTTTCAAACTTTCAAGGGTGAAATGGGGACAGCCGTCCGATTAAAAGACATGGTTTCCATATCTAGAAATCTTGTTAGATAAGAAAATCTGAAACCTGACAAAAAACAGAAACCAGAAACAGAACTTGTTCTTTTTTTTTACACAATCTCTTAATTTTCCATTCCCATGTCGTCACTCTCTTCATAATTCACGTTATCTCTTTCTTTTCAAATCCTAACTTCCCATTTAAAAAAAAAAAAACAAAAAACATCTCTTAATTACCTTTTACTTTTAACCAAACAAAATCTCACTGAAATCATCTTACTGTCAAATCAAATCAATCTGATCTTGAAAACAAAAAAACAGAAATTTAAGAACACCCAACAAAATCAAGAACAAGAAGAAGAGAATTTTCTTTACAAGTTGAGTTTTTTCTTAAAAAAAAAAAAAAAACTCTCAAGGATTGAAAATAAAGTTGCCACATTTGCATTTCCAGCTTATGGGCTTGTAATTAGAGGTCTCTGCTTCACTAAAAAGAGCATTTTGATTCTTGAATTCCATGGCTTCAGCAGCAGAAGAAGAAGAAGAAGATAAATAATGGGTGCTTCTCTTTCTTCTTTGATTTTGAGAATCATGAAGAATTACAGGTACTTGAACTGCTTCACAATGCCCACCACATCTACTACATCTTCTCATGCAAATTGGTGGTCTTGATCCTATTTGTCCTCTCATTTTCTCCACCATTACTTCTCCTGATTCCTTCATCTCTCTACCTGAAACATTTTGTAAACCAAAAAACGTTCAAATTTACACGAGGCCCAATCACGTGGAACTACTCTGATACCATGTTAAATCATCAACAGATAAATGGGAAATTAAATCATTGTGAAACTTTTGAGATTAAATGATATGAAAAGTTATAGTATTACTATACCTTCAGCAATGGATCTGATATGAAAGAAGGTTGAAACTGAGAGGAAGAGAAAAGGAATTATTAAAATGTGTTTTTTAATGTGCCAACTTTGAGGAGGGGTGCCCATCTTTTGAGATTGAAGAAGGAAAAGGAAAAAAGTAGGCTTTAAATAAAGAGGGAGAGAAAGAGGAGAAGAATATAAGAGTTTGTGAATAATGGGGGAAGGAAAAAAAAGACTTTCTTTCTTCCACTCTGTCATCAGCTGATGGATTCTGAATAAAATTGTACCCAAAGAAAAGGGTGTCAGCAATGCCAACTCTATTATGCAAATCCAGCCTTCTCTCTCTCTCTCTCTCTCAATAATTAAAAGTTTTTTTTTTGGTCTCAGATAATGTAAGTTAAAAAGGTTAAAATTATTGCATTTTCAGTCTTTCAATTCCTCTGTTCCTTAAAAACATTTTTAGTTTTATTTTCTTGTTTATGACTATTTACTTACTTCATGCCTTGTCTCTTCTCATAAATGTTAGGTCACGAGTGTTTAAAGTCTAAAGATCTCATATAATCCACTTATATAAATATATTCAAACTATCTATGAGGGTAGCTTTTTGAGCAAACAAAATCTCACGGTAGTTAAATCTGGATGATCATAAGTATATAAATAGAAAACAACATCTCTATATAGGTATAGGTCAAGAGTAGACAATATCATATCAATTTGAAGATTGTGAAAGTCCGTTGTCTCTCTTACAACAAGAGATCAATCACATATATTTTACGAATGTCAAATAGAAGATGTTGTGAAACCTGAATTTATGTGACATGGAGTTGTGAGTATAGATTTGTGTAGTAAATATTTAGATGTCATGATAAATTGAGGTTCCCACCCTTACCCCTTGTCAAGTGTCGCCCTTCTTTGACTTGATATTATGTATATATTATTTTTTTATTCAATTTTATATGATAAAAAGTTGATACTTTTTTTAAAAAAAAAATAGGATAATCTGGCTTGCGGGTTTGGACTTGTTTATTAATTAAGCATGGTTTTTTTTTAACTTATACTTGTTAAGTTTGAATTTGTTAAACTTAAGTGTGTAGAAGAGTAAGTTTTTTAAGTTTAAATTAGTGTAGAATGTGTGAAAATTATGAAAATGAATGAGGTTATTAAGGATGATATACATTAAGCCAACGCATCATTCGAGACTGTAAAATCCGGGAGAAAAGTGTATATTAGACTTATATAACTCAAACTCTTTATCCAAATCCACAACTAAAACACTCCATAGGGGATTACATTGGAACAAGAGTGAGGAATCAAAATGTTGCAAGTATCAAGATAGGGAGACCCAAAATAATTTTTCACCAAATTAAAAGCAAAGCCAACGAGTACATACAAACAATAATCCAAAGAAGAAAAGGGAAGGACATCAGCCTCGTTTAACGAGCCAATATTTTATTTACACAGCAAAAAAAATAAATTAATAAATTGTTGGTGCACTGTATTTTTCTGTGAATGACTCAGAAGAAAACTGGGTACACTGTTCCATTGGCAGTGACAGAAAAAGAAAAGAAAAAAAATACACACATTAAAGAAAAGAATGTGGTCACAACTATATATTATATCAGTTATATCACATTCATAGCTTAAGGTCTCAATGCCTTTTCATTTTCCTTCATTTTGTCTCCCTTTTTTCTTCTTTTCTTTTCTTTTCTTTTCTTTTCCCATTTCTCAAAATTTTCATTCTTTTTATGTTTTGAAACAGAATCTTGGGGCAGTTCCATTTTTACACGCCAAAACTTTAATATTTTATGATTCTTTCATTTTTTTCAACAAAAACAAAATTGAGTTTTTTAAATTAGATTTATAGAATTTATATAAAGATTTAATTTGTCTGCTGTATTTATATCTGCAAAATTCATAATATATTCACAAAAGCATTCTCAGGAAATTAGGGGAGATTCAGAAATGCCAGAGTCCTATCTCCTTCCTCTTCTTGTATGTATTTGTAATGATTCTCTCTTTTCTTCATTGTTATAAGGGTAATCATAATTCACTTGCAAAACAAGCAAAATATATATGTATATATCATGTTTAGATTAAAATGGAAAGTTTATCATTTGCCCGAATCGATTTTTTTTTTGAGTTATTACATCAGATGCAGAGGAGGGGCTCGAACTATCGATCTAATGAGAATGAAGCAGGTGCCTAATCAATTAAACTATGATCAGTTTTGATGCATGTATCAATTATAATACCTTGTTTATTAATCTACTAATTAACTCATGTAATTTCATAGATTTTTTTTTATATACAATACGTGGGAAAGAGGATTTGGATTTCTAATTTAGTAGAGAGAATACAAGTGTTTTATTATGAGATTAAACATCGATTAGAAAAATCTCGCATTAATTAGAAGTGAGAAAAATTATGAGTTTATATAGATGAGAGGACATCATTTTTCGTACTCCTGATCTAAATTATCAAAATCAGACTTCTGAATTTAAAAAAAAATAAAACATAAAATGTTTTTACAAAGAAAATTTGCATGAAATGACTTTCTTAGCATTTTACCTTTTAACTTGGGTTACAGATGCTTTAGGAGGGAAAAAATGTTATTTTTAAATAAAATTAAAACTTTTATTATTTTGATAATACAAAGTTTTAAAATGCTATTTTTAAAAAAGCCCACAATATCCAACTAATATTCAGATTTTGGTATATTTAGGGGGCATTTGGTTGCCAGATTTGGATAATGAGTTGGGGTACACAACTCTAACTAATGTTTGTTTCATAGTTTTGAAACTCATTCATTTTCACAATTACAATACATTTTACACTTAACAAACTCGTTGTTTTACACAAACCAAACACAGTGTTAACAATTCCTGCTTAACAATTTTCTGCTTAACAATCCAAACCTGACAACCAAACGACCCAATTAACAATATATAAATTCATGATTTTTGGAATCTAAAATATTGTGAAAAATAGGTAATCGTGAAAAGTAAACTGAAAGAAAACAAGGAAAAAAACAAAATTCAAACAACAATTATTTTGTTTCAACTTTTTATTATATAAAAAAAAACATCTGGATTTGAAAAAGAGCATTTAGAGCTTTGTAGGTTTGGTTTTGATTATTGAATCATGAGGGTTAGCTAGCTTTTAGAATAATGTGTTTTTTATCTTGAAATTAGAAACAACGTAAGATGTAGTTTTCAAATGCCAGAGATTTTGAAAACTCTCTTTTCGAAAAATAACTTTTAGTTTTAAGACAGGTAAAAAAACAAGAATGAGAACAATTTTTCTTTTTCATCTGTCTTAATCTGGTGCACATGCACACTGATCACTGAAATTTTGTCAGAGTATAGAAACTTTGGTATATGATTTCAAAGATTATGCTAAATAATTATTATATAATAAACGATAAGTTTCAGGAGAAGCTTTGGTAAATAATTTAATTTTTTTGTCCCTTTTGTATTGTCAAGATATGTCCTTTGTATGAATTTTCTTTTATGTCCCCCCATTGGTTCATTATTATTAACAAGAGGATCTGATCTCTTATTGCATGTTGTTTGCAGGGTAAATCTTAATATTTACGGTAATTAGAGAAGTAATTCATCTTTATACATATAATTAGGGTTTAGCAAAAAACCAGCCGAACTGAGGAACCGACCCGACCAGATCGAGCCAATCGGGCTGGTTCCACCGGTTATGTTGGTTTTCTCAACTCATTTGGTTCTTCGATTTAAGGGGTTCGGTTCGGAACCGAACCAAACAGAGTAGTTTGAGATATGTGATTTTATTTTTTTTAACCTAGTAGGTGTGTAAATTGAAATTAAATGTTAATTAGTGCAAATTGAAATTATAATTGAATACTAAATATTGTTGTTGCATTATAAACTATAACTAGTGTAAAATTGGATTTCATTTATAATAAAGGCATCAATTTTTATTAAAAATGGTTTTTTTAATATGGACCCCAATATATAGATCTTCTCAAAAAATCACACAAGGCCCAATAGTAAAGGTCCAAACATAAAAAACCGAACCGACGAACCGACCAAAACCGAATCGATCGGTTCCTTAAAAAAAGTGAACCAATGGGTTCACTGTTTTGCAAAACCGAATTGGCCGGTTCGGTCTAGGTTTTTTAGGCAAAACCGGACCGAACCGGCTCGACCCATCTCCACACATAATGACTCTTTTCAATTTACTATTTTAAAATCAATCGAATACTAATTTTAAGCGAGACGTTCAATTTGAATTTATTGAACTTTTGATATCATCTTATATTCGTGGGTAAGTGTCCATTTAAGATCACTTTTGAAAGTGTTTAAAAATATTTTTGAATAAATAAAATCTTTTTATAACCAGTGTTTTTGAATAATGAAGTGGGTGATCAAAAGGTATTTCTTGATTTTCATGAATTAAAATGAGAAATATAGTTTTGATTTTCTAAATTTTTAAGAGCAAACGGTGAAAGTATGCCATATTCACTTATTATTTGACTTATAAATGGGGTGTAAACTCTAACCAATATAACTTCAAGTCCCTCAATTGATTTGTGTCGGTATCAATTTTAATTGATTTTTATCTCAATCAATTTGGAATTGGTACATTTTTTTCCTCGGTAGTTATTTATTTATTTATTTATTTCTCACATCACATGGTTGATATGTAGTTTAAGGTGATTTAGGGATGAATTTTAAAGTATTTTTCATTCATTAAAATATAATATAATTTTTTATATTTTAACTACATCATAAAAATAATTATGAAATATCTAAAAACACTTATAAACATTCAAAAGTAATTATATTAATATTTTCTCTAAAAATAGTTTACTAAAAACATTTGTCTCAAAATTTATTTCCAACTCGCTCTTAATCATAAAAAATTAAAAAGTCTGAATGGACCTAATATTTTGCATAGAAATTTCCCAATTTCCGATAATAAGTTTCATTATATATGTTTTTACCAAGATAAAAATGACTAAATAATCAAAAATGAAAGTTCTTATTAAACGCACGTTTTAAAGGGGTTGCCCGTTGCCACCATTCTAATTTGAAGGAAATGAAACCATCCTCCTTCCCTCCCTCAATCACATCAAATTCTTATTTTTTTACAAATGACCTCAATGGTAGGAAGTAACATTTTGATAATTCCATCCTTTTTTTTTAATTTGCGAGTCTTATATTAAAATTGATAATTATTTCTTATGATATTAAAAACCTCATTAATGTTAAAAGTCTAGTTGTGGACTTTTAAATCTTATCATTGTTAAAATCTAGACCAAAAGTTTTAATAGAAGAATAATATAACCTATTTTATTGTATTTATATAATAAAATAAATTAAATATAATTTAAATTTTAATATTGAGAGCTAATTTAAATTTATTAAAACCTCTGAAAAAAAAAACCAAAAGTTAATAGGTTAAATTGAAGTAAATAATTAAAATATACATTAATCTCTCATATTTGCCTCGATTTATAATTTTGTTCTCAGTATTTAAACTAAACATGACTTCCCTTTCACATTTTGATTAACTTAAATTTTGATAATTTCTTTTAAATTCTTAATAAAAAGTTGACGGGTAGGTCTTCTCGTCAACTGACGTGGATATTGAATATATGGACGATAATAAATATATCACATGAAACTTAAAAAAAATAACAGTAAGATGTTGGTGTTCAATATCCATATTAATCATTATAACTCACTTTTTTTTGTTGGTTAAATAATAATTAATATGCTTATGAACATCATTTTTTTTTCAAAATGAAGCATGTAGGTATTTGATGTTCATAATATCTTATGATAAGAAACAAGTCTGAACTTAATAAAAAGAGGTTTTCAAGAAATAACATTTTAAAAATTGATATCTTTAAAAATAGTAAAAATTTTAAAATTATTTAAAAGTGACATTTCTCAGATGAGATCCACCAATCTCAAAATAAGATTCGTCGAATCTCGTACTGAGATTGGTGGAATCTCTATACGAAAATACCATTTTAAAACTTTTTCAAAACATTTGTTTTGAAATTTATGTAACAAGATGAAAAAATTAAATTCAATCTATTTAAATATTAAAGACTAAAATTGAAATTGGCATAGCTCAATAGTTCAAGTTTATCTCCCTAATATAAAAAAAACAACTAAAGTTGAAATTTGGGTGAATTCACATACCTAATCTAAATAAATATTTTAACCAAATTAGATTACAATGAACAATAAACAAAATAAAAACAAAGGAAATAAGAGAAGAAATGGGTCCGTACCCGACCCACAAAAGCAACACTCGCAAACTTGGTAGGAAGGAAGATATTTTTGAACTTGTATGTGACAAAGGAAGAGAGATTTTTTCCCTTTTTTTCCATACTCTTTTAAAATGGGATTAAGAATTGGTGGTAGATATTTGAGTTGGCATCCATTTTCACGTTCATTCTTGAAAACCCATTCACTTCTGAGCTTTACTGGTTCCAAATTTCATGATGGGGACAAGTTTCAGGCCAAATCTCAAGTGGGGTTTTCGAGTTCAGGCTTTTTCCCGCAAAAATTCACCTTCCAATCTTTCTTCATATTCTTGTGAGTTTAAAAGATGCATTTTTTTCTTTACTTTTTGCTTTGATCTTAGCTTTTCTTTAGTTGATGAATGATGAAAACATCGATTTGGTATCCGGGTCTATGAATTGTTTGTGAAATAATTGATTTGTTAGTTTGGAATCTGTTTATTTTGTATTGTGATGATCGTGGAGTTGTTTTCAGCTTGTAAGTCAGTAATCTTTAGTGTTCTTGTTGAGTATATATTGAAAATATTGGATTTACTGACAGTCTAGTGGTTTAACGTGAGATGAGAGAAGGTTATGAGTTCGAACCCGGGTATTGTTATTTACATTTACTAACAGTTCTTGTGTTTGAATCCGGTGCTAATATTCGAATCCATACATCAAGTGTTAAACATACATTGAAAAGGTTAAATTTACCTTAATGTAATAACTGTTTGAGTCTCGTGGTGATTTAACAGTTCTCTTACGGTCGTCTACTTGTTATTCTAAGTGAGAAAATTTAGATTGCTTGGTAATATGTTTGTAACATTTAAAAGAAGAAGTATTTTGGAGTTTTCTTGGAATTGTGTATTGAACGATAATAAATTTGTCACCTGTCTTTCACATCTGAATGAACTTATTTCTGTGACACCATAGGCGCACATAATATCAGTTAATGAAGTGAATATTTGAACTATCTATAAATTTCAGAGATTTCTCCACAGGGCTCGTTGACTGCCACTTAATTTGGTTATGGAAAATTACCTATTGATTAATTTCATCAATCTATTAATGAAGTGAATATTTTGAACTATCTTTAATTTATACATCCGTGGATGGATAGACTATGCTTGGATGTGAGGAGAAGGAGAAATTATTTGGTATGTCTGCCATATTGTGGCTCATCCAGGCATAACTGTTGGATGCATGATTTTATGAGAAGAGAGTTGAAATAGTAACATGTATTCAACATCACCACATTAAAAAAATTCTTGAGAGAAGGAGAAGGAGCTTCATTACTTTACATATATCATTCAAATTATATTTGTGTATTATAGTATGATTAATAGTTACTGCATTGACATTACTAGTCAGTAGTCATATTCTTAAATTTTTCTTGGTTTTAAATTCAAAAACAGCTAGAGGCACAGAGGCTTGTTTTAATTCATCCAGGCTTTCCTTCTTCTCTGCTATTTGTGAGGCAGGAGAATCCATCTGTAAAGAAACCATGAAAGCACACACTTGCCTGTCCGAAGCTCCACAAACCTCAGCCAATGATCTGTTAGATATGGATGAGATAGAGGTTAGCCCTATGCAATGAATTGTCAAAGAACACCTACATGCATGCAGTCTCAACCCCTCTTATTTTATACCTTTTTGGAGGGATAGATCTGATGTATTAATACGGGTCTTATGACTCTTATCTTTCAGATAAACAGTAGGACAAGATCACTCGGTCGTTTGCATTATGGTTCAAACTATAATGTGCCACCCAAGGTAGAGGGCAATTTTTCTTCCTGTGCAAGCTTGCCTACTGGCAAGGCATCACATTTTGGTTTGTTGATGGAAAACCTTAATGTTTTGGAGGAAACTTTTACTGAATCAGGCATGCAAAGCTTGGAAAGAGATATTGTGCTGCAACTAAAAAGGCTTGGAGCTTTGGAACTTTTCGATACCTGTTTATCTAGAACCCTGAAAACTTCAAGCTTTTTGGATATATCAGACTTACCCATTTTCAATGGTGAAGATCATGATATCAACCAAAAAAATGAATGCCAGAATGATAACATCATTGTTTACTCTGGGAAAAGAGTAGGAAGAAGATCAATAAAAAGAAGAGCACTGGACCATGCTGAGAAATTTGTCTCCACATCACTGCCTCTAGGAGCTGCTAAAGAAGAACTTCAAAACTCAGTTACATTTTCGATGAAAGGGGATTCTAATTTTAGAAAGAGAAGACTAATGAGTGCAAGAAATGAAGCTGAAATTTCCACGGGAGTTAAGGTTGATTTCATCTTTTGAAGATTCACCAAACCATCTTTTGAGTACTCTTGATGCCTCTGACCGAAGTTTATGTCTCATTGCAGGTGGTTGCCAATTTAGAAAGAATTAGAGAAACCTTAGAAAGGGAATCTGGAAGAGTTGCAAATATGCGTTGCTGGGCTGAAGCTGCTGGCATTAATATAAAGGACCTGCATAAACAGTTGCAATTTGGTTGGGTCTGTCAGGATGAGCTTTTAAGGAGCACTCGTTCATTAGTTATATTCCTTGCAAAGAAATATCGATGCTCTGGGTTACCAATGGCGGATTTAATTCAGGTCTATTCGATGTTATTCTACGAGAAACCTGTAGTTCTTTGACTTTCAATGAATTTTTATTTGTCTTGTTGTTTTTGACCACATACAACATCCACTTGTATAATTCTCTGGAGTAAATCATCCATAACAAATGCCCATCTTATCTGGAAATGAAACCAAATTTGTAGGGCCAAAAGCTAATTCTTTCAAAAATATTAATCTCTCCATTGTGTGAACTGTCAGCTGCTCTTCTTATCATACAACTGTAGGTCAGGGAGGATCTATTAAATGTGCAGAAAATAAGATGAGGATCATATTTTATTATATATTTCATCCAATTGCTGCTTAACTTGGGTATTGGCGTCTACATGTTAATCTATTCTCAGTTTTTTCTGTGCTTTCATTCATGCAATTGTTATATTCCGATGCTGCACCTAGAAACAAGGAGAGAGTAGTACACATTTATCAATAGAAATTCAGGAGTGAAAATGTAAGGGAAAATATGTCTTGATGTTAACTTCACATGTATTTTATTTTCAGGCAGGAACCCATGGTGTCCTGCAAGGTGTAGAAAGGTTTGACCCGGGAAGGGGTTACAGATTCTCAACCTATATCCAGTACTGGATAAGGAAATCGATGTTAAGAGTTGTGGCATGTAATTCTAGCGGAATTAAAATTCCAGTATGATTCCTTTTCACCAGGATATTGATTTTTATAAAATTTTCATTTTTGTGTACGCGGTACGCCTCATTTTTATTTCTTGTTGTCTGTAGTGGTCATTAAGCAAAGCAATAAATCAGATACAGAGAGCTCGAAAAGCCTTGAACAACAGCTGTAGAAGATATTCAGAAGATGATATAGCAAAGGCTACTGGTCTTTCTTTAGCCAAGGTTAGAGTGGCTGGCAATTGTTTGAAAGTTGTGGGTTCCCTTGATCAAAAGATGGGTGATGATTTAAATATGAAATATTTGGTACGACTCTCTCTCTCTCTCTTCCATGCTAGGATGTCAAAAGATCCCAAGTTTCCCTTGATCACATTTTTCATTTTTTAAATTCAAGCTAATTTCAGTTTGTCTATTTTATTATTTCCTGAATTGAACATAACTACAAGTTTTCGGGGTTGATGGTAATTTAATATTGTAGCAGAGTAGGTCCTAAATTCGAATCCCCCAATGTTTTTTCCTTTTCCATTTTATACTAATAGATTATGTGTTGGGTCTCATGAATTAAACTAAGAACCCTCATAATGTTGAGAATAGATTAAAAGATTATTTTACTCTAAACCTAAAAGTTTAACCTTTCAGGTACAATGATGATTTAACATTTTAACATTTTAACATCATACTTAAATTGTGTAGTCTCTTGACTGGCTGAGATTTCAGGTGTCAGTTAGGATAGGAAACACCACATTGATTTGTAGTCACACTTTGTTTTTTTATGTGGACAAAACATAAATGTGTCAGCTACTGCTGGACATCAGCACATAGCAATTAGCACATATTGCACATGGATGTTTTTGGGTTAATGAGGGCTGTGCAATAGGCTGCAAGTTGAGCTGAACTTGATCAGATTGGTTTAATTTTAAGTTGAAAAGTATGAACACAAACACATATACAGGACACAAACATGATATGACATGGAAGTTGGAACATGACATGATAAGATATGAACATTGCAAGGATTTGTATATGAAAAACATACATTTTTTAAATATTCAAATCCTTTTATACATTTATGCCCCATTTGATCAGCTTTCTGTTTCGGGTTTTTGGTTTTTGAAAATCGGACTTGTTTGATAACAATGTGTTATTCAGATTTTGAATTTTAAAAAAAAAAAAAAACTTTTTTTTTCCTTCTTCTTCAAACCAATTGGTTATCAAACCATTCTATCTTTCAACAATTAAAAACCAAAAACAGAAAACAAAATGGTTATCAAAGGAATTCATAACACAGTATAGTTAAAAAAAAATCAATTATGATTTCTAATAATACAACGTATTATAAGAAATTAGAAATGATCCAATGAAGGTCTAAAATTAGATTTTTTAATAATTAAAAGTCTTGTACCAAAGTATAGTCAAAATCAAATCTGTCCATTTATTTCCTCTTGTTAAGTTCCATCCATGTGATTTAAAGAGAGCTAAATTTTTTCCAGTGACTGCCCTACTTACAAAGTTAAGATAGTTCAAAGAGTCCATTTAAGGTCCACATCTCCTCCCCCTACTTATACTTGAAGGAGTTTCAGAGCGGCATTTAAAGTTTCAGTATGTGTGAAAATGTCTCTCTAGGTTTGTTCTTTTAATTACGTTACGGTGCTCGTGGTGCAGGAGTTCACCGCTGATACATCAATAAAGAGCCCGGAAGAAACTGTAACGAGGAAAATGATGAAAGAAGACATCTTTAATCTTCTGGAAAGCATGGATCCAAAAGAAAGGCAGGTGTTGTTCTTGAGATATGGACTTATCGATTGCCAACCCAAGTCACTCAAGGAGATCGGAAAACTTCTGAATGTAAGCAAGGAATGGGTTAGAAAGATAGAGAAGAAAGCCATGACACAGCTGAAAAATGAGGAGACAGTGAGAAACTTGAGCCATTATTTGGATTGACAGCCCTTTGAGAAAACTCCCATCTCTTCCAAACTTACAGCAAGTCGAGGAATCCATGGTTGGCATTTGCCGAGATCGCCTACCAACAAAGCTACTGTCACGAGAAGATAGAAAACACAAAGTCTGGTTACATTACAATGAGCATATTTTTCATGCCTTGTAGATTCTTGCTGAGTAAATAATTCTATATAGTTCCCCACATGTAAAACATGGGGCTGTAGATAAAGATATCATTTCATATACTATATTGGTAAGCCATGTGGCTGTGGTTCTCTGCCTATAGGACAATATGATCTTTGATTCTATGAATACTTTTTTCTTTTTGTGTCTGCATTATGACCAATGTCATTAAATTGCTTTTGTTTCTTCATTGATAATTTTTTGAAGAGTTGTAAAATACTTTTCTTCCTTGAGAAGAAATGGAATATGAGACACGAAGGGGAAAAGACAATATTTTGAGTTTGGCAACTTGGTTAGAACCATGCCAAATGTATAAAATGATTTATAAGTATTCAATCTTTCAATGACTAGCTCTTGAAAATTGCGTGTCAATGACTCAATATAAAAACATTAAATTCATCTTAATTCGCTTTTTTAGTCTAGTGATGGTTTATTATAATATCGGAATGTGATTCTAGATTATTTCTCATTTATTAATAATTTACATGTTTTGGCTTTAGATATTTAAGTTTTACACCTGGTTAAGAGGTATGAGTATTTTTTTTATATTAACATTTTTTTATGAGTAATTTAAAGAATAATAAATGTTTTAAAAATAGTTTAAAAATAATATTTCTCAATTGATCACTATGAGAAATGTCATTATTGAAAAAAAATTGATTATTTTGAAAATATTAACTCTTAAAATGCTATTTTTGAAAACTCCCTACAAAATAAATACATATAGACTAATATCTAAAGTACAACATCAAGTTTTAGTCACCCACATTCAAAATATATAGTAGAAATCGAAAGAGTGAAAATATATAGAACAAAGTTATATTATTATAAATATTATATTAAATTGAGGGAGGAAAAACTCGATCTTTCAACTTAATAGAAGAGAGTATGATACGGTATATGGCACCTGATCATTTGAACTGTATATGTATTATATTATTATAGAATAAGGGATTCGAGAGAGATTTGTTATAAGTTACACTTCAAACGTGGCTAAGTGAAGTATGCTTGCAATGGCGTGGCTTTGTTAATCATAAACAGGTAGTCAAGCCCTCTCCCTTCACCCTACCATTGTCAATCAACGATCACCCCGAAAATGACTCGGTTACCGGTCAAAAAAACCTACCTTTCTTCTCATAAGAGTATGTTTGGAATAGTTTTTAAAAGTGTTTTTTAATTGTTTTCAAAAACACTTTTTTATTTAAACATATTTTAAATATTTTCAAAAGCTATTATAAACGGACAATAAGTAGACTACGGGTCCAGTTGTGTCATTCTCATTGGGTGGTGATGGAATTCCGTCCCCTACCGGAACACTTCATCGCTGCGCCTTTCCCGTGATGAATCCTTTGACGTCAACACATTCCTCACGCGCTGCTTCCGCTATTGAAGAACACTCGAGCTCTTTATAATGACGTTTTGGACAAACACACCCGTTAATCGTCATCACGCGACGTCGTTTATTACAATGGTTGTCCTTTTATCCTAGGAAAATACTTTGGTAATTAGGAAGAATTCCCTCCAATTTTTCTAGGGTTGTTCTATTTTTATTATATAAAATAGATCAAAAGATTCGTTGTTTATTAAGAGATTCATATACTATAAAAATTTCTTATACCGTATGTCTACAAATTTTCATACCCCTTCCGTTAATAACATGACGTATGAATCATGATTAATAATAAATATTTAATAGGTCCACTACTTTAATCATTTATACATAATTTATTATGAGTGAAATGATATATACTATATAATTTTCTTTGAGAAATTTTAAGAGATTATATTTTCTATGGGTGATTTTAAAAATAACATATATTTTAAAATATTTTATAAATGATATTTGGGTAAAATACTCATTTGGTCTTTGAGTTTTGAAGGTCGTGTCTATTTGATCCTCACGTTTTTAATTCATGTCTAAGTGGTTCATGAGTTTTAGATATTGTGTCTATTTGGTCTATAAGTTTAAATATTGTGTCTATTTGGTCCCTAAGTATTCATTTGTGTTTAAATGGTCCCTGGATTTAGGGATGACAATGGGGCTGGGGATGCACTTTTCCATCCCCTAATCCGTGAGGATTTTTAATCCCCATACCATACCCTATCCCCTAATAAAAAAATCGGGGTCGGGTTTGGGGATCGGGTTCCCCGCATAGAAATTTTTTTCTGTTTTACATTTTAATTCTTATTTAAAAATAAATATAAAAGTGAAATATACATTTTTAATTAAAAAAGAAAACATAATACTAAACATTTTATATTTTATTAGTTAATATAATCATATTTTACATATATTTTTCAATAAATAAAAATAAAAGTTAAACAAAATACATAAGATATTCTTAAAAAATTGGATTCGGGTTCGGGGGCGGGGCGAGGATGTATTCCCATACCCATACCCTATAATAAATCGGGGGGAAATTTCTCACCCTAACCCTATAAAACGAGGATTCCCCTCCTTTATAGGGTTGGGGCTCCGCGGGGCATCTAACCCGCGGGGAATTTTGTCATCCCTACCTGAATTATTATAAATAAGTTTAATTGTTAAAATGATATTTTTGAAAACCCCTTTTTCCTTCTTTATTACCATTTATATGTTTTATTCGATAGAATTTTTTTTTTCCATATTTTTTTTTTGAATTTTTTTTTTCGTTCCATATTTGCCTTTATGGATTATGGATTTAAAGCGTTGGTTTGACGCGCTTAGAATAGGGGTAAGGGGGTTCATTATTATTTAATGATCAAAGGGATAAAGTACCACGATGAACCTCCACACGTGCCATCTCTCGAGCGGGAAAATGAACAAAATGTCAAAATAAAGAAAAGACTCTGAGTTTTCACAAATGAAAAATTGACACGTGGACTAGATAAATGAGCTTAACCGCGTTGAATCATTTCCATTTCATCCTAGAATTAAGTAAAGCCCCCTTTTTCCCTTCTCTCTCTCACCTCAAACCTCACCTTCTCTTCTCTGTCTGTTTTCTTTTTTCCTTACAGTCTGAGCTTTGCAGAGCCATTTTTAGGGTTTTCTAGGGTTTTCCTTCTTCCTAAAGAAACCTTACGCTCCTTCAAATTCGTGAATTCCTCTTCATGTTCGATTTCGTTTTGTTCCGAATCGCATTCGTTTCATCAATTCCCCATCCTTTTCCTTGTTTTCAAACCTAATGACTTTTGCCAGAAGTGAATGGCTCAATTTCACCCTCGTTCTCTCCATTTCTCCATTTTCATTTCCTTCCTTGTCCTTCTTGGAAGTCCTTACTTAGTTCTATCATCGACGGTCGATGAATTTTCAATCTTCGATTACGATGCGTTTCTCATGCACCAGGATTACTCGCCTCCGGCACCACCTCCGCCGCCGCCTCATCCGCCGTCGGTTTCTTGCGTCGATGATCTAGGTGGTGTCGGTTCGTTGGATACCACGTGTAAGATAGTCAACGATTTGAACCTTACTCGAGACGTGTATATAGCAGGGAAGGGAAATTTTCATATCCTTCCTGGGCTTAAGTTTAATTGTCTTACTCTGGGTTGTTCAATTACTATTAACATTACTGGAAATTTTACGTTAAGTAATGATTCAGCTATTGTAACTGGAAGTTTTGAGCTGGCTGCTCATAATGCTAGCTTTCTTAATGGGTCTATGGTGAATACGACGGCTTTAGCTGGGAATCCGCCATCGCAGACGAGTGGGACGCCGCAAGGTTTAGATGGGGCCGGTGGGGGACATGGAGGGAGAGGAGCTTGTTGTTTGAGTGATTCAACTAAGCTTCCTGAGGATGTTTGGGGTGGTGATGCTTATTCATGGACGTCTTTGCAGAAGCCTTGCAGTTTTGGGAGCCGGGGTGGTTCGACGAGCAAGGAGATTGATTATGGAGGGAAGGGTGGTGGTAAGGTGAAGTTGGATATTGTGGACTATCTTGTGGTTGATGGAATTATTCTTGCAGATGGGGGTGATGGAGGGACAAAAGGAGGAGGTGGGTCAGGTGGCAGCGTCTATATCCTTGGTCACAAATTGTAATTATCAATCCTTCTCTCTGTTTGTCTGCTTTCTTTATTTTCGAGTTGTGTTTTTGCTTTACCAGTGTATATATGATCTTATTTGCTTGATGGTTCATATTTTAATGGGACTAGAGCTTGATGAGATTATCTCTGAGAATATTTGAGGGGGAAATGTAGCTGATTTTCATTTAATCATTTTCTTGTTTTTTAACCCATCCACGAGCCAGACATGAAACAACATTGAGACTTAGAGTGTAAGCCAACTAATTGTAATGGAATTTTAAAAGCATAATATATTTCTTGTTGATTTTTTTTGGGGTGGGTGGGGGAGTTTGTTCTCTTTTTAGGAACTGTAACTCTATTTAACCTTTTTTTGCTCTATCGGTTTTAACCTGAGGTGAAGGATTCTATTTTCTTAATAAATACATTTCTTATAGTCAGGGAGTGGGGAGTGGGGAGTGAAGAACCTCAAGAGTCAATGTATTTTCTCAAAAAAAAAACCTCAATGTATTAGGTGGATATAGGTGGGTCCCTCTTACATTTAATTAACCAAATGTTGAAGATTATAAATATATTGAGTTTTTTGACAATCAACTGTTTTTGGGTCAAGTGATAGTCTCTAGCTGCAAACTTGGTGAATGTACAAATATGGGTAATTTTGGTAATTTTAAAAAAAGGATATGCAAATTGGTATTTTCTTGGACAATTTTGTTTATTGTTGCTGGTTCTTATGTTGAAATTTGCCTCAATCAAACTTTGTAGTAAATTTTCTTCATTACAATTTATTGGGTTGTTGTTGTTGTTATCATCATTGTCATTGTGGATTGATGTGTTTACTTGTGAAGAACAGGATTGGTGATGGCAGGATAAGTGCATGTGGAGGTAATGGATATGCTGGCGGTGGTGGTGGAAGAGTTGCTGTTGATGTTTACAGCAGGCATGATGACCCAAAAATATTTGTGTATGGTGAGATTATAAGCCATTGATGAATGTCAGTGTTGTTTTAGTTAAGATGCATTATGATTCTAGAAATAATAGCATCAGTTTTGAACCAATGATAACAAGAAGTTAATCTTTTTTTATCTAGGGGGGTTAGACAACGTATATTGAACTTTAAAAAAAATGTGTGTAGATGGAAGAGGAAGATAAAGAATCTAACCAGGCCATGAGTCAAAAGGATTACAAAAAGGCATTATAATTGTCTTAGATCATGGAGGGGGAATATTTTTTTTAATACAAATTCCGCATGAAGGTTTATTTTTCCTATAAAAAAACTTTTTGAGGAACTTCCAGAACTGTTTGCATACTGCATAATTTTTGGGTCTTGTGTTTTTTTTTAATTATTCGTGAGTGTTCGGGTTAGCTTACGAGCACCTCAACCAATCTCAGTGCACAACTACACGACCCTGCAACACTTGGCTTGACGTTGGGAAACTCATAGGATGATATCCTAGGGCACACATGGTCATGACCTCAAGGCTTTAAGAAAAGCCCTTTGACCACTAGGCCAACCCATGGTTGGTTAATTTTGATGTCTTATGTTACCAATATTCAGAACGTGATTCTTAAAATTTTCTTAATTAGACTATTAATTTCAATCATAACTTGAAAGAGGGATAGTTGATTCAGGATGTTTGATAGGCAGGCTATTTGAATGAGCTTTTGGTCAAGGGGGAAGAGTTTTTGGGTAGCGGGCGTGTGCAATTGCTTGGGGTATATGGTTGGAAAGGAATAGGATGATATTTAGGGAGGAGACGAGATCTTGGGAATATGTTTGGGAGTTGGCTCATGTAAATGCATGTTTTTGGGTGTCAACTACCAAAGTCTTTTGTAATTAAACTTTAGGGTTAATTATTAATAGTTGGCCCACATACTTGTAATTAGGTGGCGGTGTGGGCTAGTTGGGGTCTTGGGTATACGGTATACCAACTTTATGTGGCTTTTGGTTTGTTTTTGCCACCTTTATGTATTGCTTTTTTTGTACTTCTTTCATTATATCAATGAAATGGCCTTTTGAGGTGTTCTTTTAAAAAAAAAAAAAAGCTTTGGTCTTCCCCTTCTGGTGGGAATTGCTTGCTTGGTTTTAATAGCTGTTATGATTGCGTCCTTAGGATAATCTCTTGCACTATGTCTTGATATGTTTATTCATATAGTACTATTGTTTAACTGTTATCAATTAAATGTTGTTTCTGTAGGGGGACGTAGTTTGGCTTGTCCTGAAAATGCTGGTGCTGCTGGAACTTTATATGATGCTGTTCCTCGAAGCCTAACAATTTCCAATAATAACTTGACCACAGACACAGACACACTTCTTTTGGAGTTTCCTAATCAACCACTTATGACAAATGTTTATATTCGAAATAATGCCAGAGCTGCTGTACCTTTGCTGTGGAGTCGTGTCCAGGTTAGTAATTAACTTACAACTGGAGTTTAGAATGCGAATTAAGTAAACATGCGAATTCGGATCTGAAGAAATGGTGCTTAGATGGGACTCCTTCATTTGTTTCACTCACTTTACACCCATTCTCTCCCCCCCATGCACACCCCCGTAGTTTCAGTCTACTCCCACCTCTGCGGCTCTGCCTCTCTTTCTCTCTCATTTCTATGTAGATTAAAGCTTTCTATTGCTATCTTTCTCTATCGTTTCTCTGTAGTTTTAAAGCTTACTGTTGCTCTCTTTCTCCCGAGTATTTTATTTGAGCTATATTTGTTGAAAAAATATTTGGTTTTTATTCTACTCTATAAAATAATATTATAGGGAATTGCTTATGTGTTGCCTTGTGTGTGTAAGCCTGAAAAGGTTTCAGAAACTTTTGTGCCTTGCATCTTAGACATTGCTGTGTAACTGCTGATTATCTTTCATTCATAGTGAATATGTTGATAGAATTTATATCCTATTGTGCCCTCAGTCACACTTCTGATTGGTTTTTTCATACCTGAAATGTGTTTATGTTGACCTGAAAAATCTTGAAACTCAATACTATTCATCAGGTACAAGGACAGATTAGTCTTCTATCTGGTGGAGTTTTGAGTTTCGGGCTGGCGCACTATGCCTCATCAGAGTTTGAGTTATTGGCAGAAGAACTTTTAATGAGCGACTCAGAAATCAAGGTACCTTTGTTTCATTTTGGTTTTAATGTTATGCACGTTTCAGTATGTGATTCTTCCATGCATAAATCCTTATTCTGCTGATTTAGAAATGGGA
This sequence comes from Gynostemma pentaphyllum, assembly GCA_028015215.1. Lineage (NCBI taxonomy): Eukaryota > Viridiplantae > Streptophyta > Magnoliopsida > Cucurbitales > Cucurbitaceae > Gynostemma > Gynostemma pentaphyllum. The sequence goes on along the minus strand of CM051350.1, from coordinate 44,933,853 downwards.
ATCAATGTTTGTCATGGTGAACCTTTTGATTACTTCAAATTTAAGTTTGTCTTGATTTCTCTATCTTTTCATGCCTTTTCTTGGAAAAAAGGGTTCGTTTCAAAAGGGGCCGTCAACTTAAATATTGTTTCAATCTCATAAAGAGAACCTTCTTATAGTTTCTGTCGTCAACTTCTTGCCCATTATCTTAACCATTTGTGTTTATAAAGTTGTGGCAAAGGTTCTCTTTATGAGATTGAAAGAAGTCATTACATCCACCATCTCCATTACTCAAAGTGGATTTTATTTGTGGGAAATAAAGCATACGCCCCTTTTTCATAGCTAATGAAGTGGTTAATGAGAGGAGAAGCCTCTAATTTGGCAGCATCAGCTGTCAAGGTGGGGCATATGATCAGCATACTCTTTTCTGGAAGATCGCTTGCTTGAAAATTTCCCTTTGAGTGTCTTATTTCCTAGGCTTTCTAATTTTTCTGCAAGTAAAGGAAAGACCATTAGCAGTGTGTCGGTTGATGCGTCTGCATATTGGAAAATTGAATTTAGAAAACTTTTTGTTTAATATAGAAGCCGGAGAGTTTTCTAATCTTATCCTTGAGCTAAAAAATTCTGCTATGGTTATCATTTTAATAATGGCTGGTGCTATCACTAGATGGATTTTCTTGGGAAGTTCTGCCCAAAAGAAATAGGAGAATTTCCTTAGGAGTGGCGGGAGGTTTTGGATATTACAATCTTTGTAGCTTCCTTGTGGAGCATTCTCTCTTATTCTTTTTTGCAATTATCCTTCTATTATTGCCAATCGTAGAGGTTTTTTTTGGTTACTTTGTGGCTTTGCAGGGTTTTGGTCTTATAATGTGATTTATTCAATGAAATGTTTGTCATAGAAAAAAAGAAGCAGCTGCTTAACAATCCAGCTAGCTGACTAAAATTATTTAAAAAAAACAGTAACTAACTGACTAACCAAAAAAATATAATAGAAATAGAAAGCTCAAGTACATAAAATCTCAACAGAAACTAACGTTATTGCAAACCTAAGAATAGAATTAACCCAATTCTCTCTATACCACTAACTGAGCCTACTCTATTTATTATCCTATTTCAGCAAGCAGAGCTATCCTCAGATGTTTTCCCCTAATCCAACTGCCCATTTAATTCTTTGGTTCTCTAGTACGTGAACTGCAGGGGTGGAGTCTTACAAGAATAATTTTTTTACGTTTTTATATGTCTCACATTATAAAGTAATTAGGACGGTGCAGTTTATTCTTACTTCCGTATTGCACTTTGATATTTGATGCCCATTTCACTTCTCATATAATTTGTTCATGTTATGATGTGATCATGTGATAATGCTTGACCTGCAATTCCAGGTATATGGGGCACTGCGCATGTCAGTGAAAATGTTTTTGATGTGGAATTCTAAAATGCTCATTGATGGAGGTGGAGATTCAACTGTTGCGACATCCTTGCTTGAGGCCAGTAACTTAATTGTTCTCCGGGTAATTTTATCATAACTTCCTTGGTATTTTCTTGTTTGTAGCCTTCCATTTTGAGGCATCTCATTCTTTTGTTATGAATATAGGAATCTTCTGTTATACATTCTAATGCTAACCTGGGAGTCCATGGACAAGGTTTATTGAACTTGTCAGGTCCTGGAGATTGGATTGAAGCGCAGCGTCTAGTTCTGTCTCTATTTTACAGTATTCATGTAAGTGATGTTGATTTTTTCACCAATCGAATGACCATTTTTTAACACCCATCATATTTGTTAGTTGGATCAACTGTGTTTTTTTTTTTTTAAATAATGGCTCAAAAGCCCATTTCATTAAGAGAATTCGAAAGAGCAAAAAAACTTTATATACTCAATATACCCAATAGAGTAGACTATTTCCCAGATAATTCCTTTAACAGCATGATCCCAGAGGATTTTGGCCTTTTTCTTGTAAGGGTGGCCAAGAAGCAGACTTTCCAGATTGTTTTTGGTTGAAAGAGAGAAACACCATCTGATATTTAGGGTCTTCATCAGGACGGACCACAAATTTTGAGCAAAGGGGCAGTGAAAAAATATGTGATCTTGAGTTTCTCCGTAACCATTGCAGAGACAGCATACATTAGGAGTGATAGAGAGGTGAGGGTGTCTTCTTTGAATAGTATCAGCAGTATTCAGGCCACTGGGAGTTAAATTCCAAAGAAAGGATCTCACTTTTTTTGGGATTCCTTTTTTCTAAAAGCAGTTGTAAAGATCTTGCTTCATGACTTCCATTCTATTGGTAAAATGAGCATAGTGAGATCTACAAGTATAAGTTCCTGATTTTTCCTTTGACCACACAAGTCTGTCATCATGCTCAGAAATGGAATGAGGATGAGTGATTGAGAGGAGGTTAATTAAATCCTCAATTTCTCTGTCACTGACGTGTCTGTCAAACCGGATATCCCAGGTGTTTCTTTCAAAGTCCCAGAAGTCTCTGACTTTGCTATTTTTAGAAGTGGAAAGCTGATAAAGCCGTAAGAATTGGAGTTTGAGAGGTTTGTTAATAGCCCAAGTGTCATTCCAAAAACTAATAGGTTGGTCATTACCAATTTTGTAGGAGAACAAATTATCACATTGTTTTTTCCAGTAGGAGATGTAGTTCCAGGGGCAGTGCTTTCTGATAGTTCTATTGGAGGTGAACCAGCCACTCTCATTTATCCCGTGCTTCAAAGTAATAACGTGGTACCACATATTATTCCTCTCTTTAATGAATCTCCAAATCCATTTAGCAGCTAGTGCTTGGTTCTTGTTTTTCTGATTTCCAATGCCCAGGCTACCCCCCTGGTGATTAGAAACTGTTTTCCAGTTAACAAGGTGGCTGCCATGAGCAATACCTTCACTTATCCATAAGAAATCCCTGATTTTCTTCTCAATCGAGTCAATAACCTTCCTTGGCATTTTGAAGATGGACATGAGATAGGTTGGGGTGTTCATGAAAACAGATTCAATTGGGACAATTACTGAAATAGCATATTTTTACACACTAATTACTGATTTAAAAATTACTCAAATAGCATAATTCTACTTCAATAAATTTATTGAACTAAAAAAGTAAAAAAAAAAAACCTAGTAAATTCATTGAAAATAATAATGAAAAATAATCAAATAGTTCAATAAATTATTGAACTTGAACTTAAAAAGCAAAAAATAAACAAATTCATTAAAAATACCCATGAAAAATAGTTGAATAAATTTATTGAACTATAATTATGCTATTTGAGTAATTTTTTTACAAGTTATGACATTTTAGTAAATAGTTTGCCGATGTATGCTATTTGAGACAAATTCTTTTAAAATAATGCATGCAACTTTGCTAAGAGGCAATTGTTTCCTCTTGAAAGTGATCAGATTATGTCTCGAGTTTTCTATCAAAGTAGGCTGATTCCTAAAGTCCTGATTATGAAAAAGTTTTATTTATTTTTACCTAACTTTGAGAAATTGTTATGTACTTTTCATGTTTTCTCATTATGGCCTCTTAAGTCTATTATTCTTTTGATAGTTTTGTTTTGTCCCTTGTTTACTTCATGGCAATATCAAGAGTGCCAATGGACAATAATAGCAGAAAGTTTTTGATGAATGTTGGTGGGTTTGTAGTTTTTGTTTTTGGTTATTAATTTGGTTATCTAACTATTTTGGGGGAAAGGTTGGCCCTGGATCTATTTTACGTGGCCCCCTAGAGGATGTGGCAGCAGATGCTGTGTAAGTTTAAGTTTGGCTTGTCATGTTTTTCTTACACCTATTTTGTTCTTTTGACCTTGCTGATTTCAATTTTCTTATTTGATAGGACTCCTAAGCTGTATTGTGAAGACCAAGATTGCCCTACTGAACTACTATATCCACCTGAAGATTGCAATGTGAACTCATCACTGTCTTTCACGCTTCAGGTGCTGATTGGATTGAGCAATTCAGTGTTCCTTGGATGTTGGAATGTACTTTTGCGTATTAATGTGACACTTGTGTTTGATTGCCTTCTCAGATCTGTCGAGTTGAAGATATCATTGTAGAGGGTCTTATTAAAGGTTCAGTTGTTCATTTTCACAGGGCAAGAACTGTAAATGTCCAGTCTCTTGGAACGATCAGTGCCTCTGGAATGGGTATGCTCACTTTTCTCGTCACTAAACATGAATTCTCCCATGTCATGTGTGGCTCTGTGTGTAGTTAATTTACTTGCTTGATATGCATCCTCCTAACTCAACGGCAGTATATAGATATACTCGTATGCTTATGGCTTAAATTTAAAAACTATGAAGTCTATTATAAACAATCTACTATATACTCTCTCTTTTACAACAAATATGCTTTTTTATTTGAACAATTTTATGATTACAGGATGCACAGGTGGTGTGGGCAGAGGGAGTGCCACAGGTATTGGAGTATACAGTGGTGGTGGACATGGTGGAAAAGGTGGGGAAGGATGCGCCAATGACAATTGTGTTGCGGGTGGCATCTCTTATGGGAAATCAGATCTTCCATGTGAGCTTGGCAGTGGAAGTGGAAATGAGAGTTTAGCTAGTTCCTCTTCAGGTGGAGGCATTATAGGTGAGCTTATATGGCTCCTTTTTCGTGCCTGCTTTTTCAGTTCTGAATCTAATTGGTGTTCAAGCTACTATGTATGCTAAAAGCCAAGCAATATTTTGATTTATGTAGGAATTTTCTTTTTCTAATACTCCTGTATGTGCTCAATTTTTCATTTTTTTATAAATAGTTTCTTCCATATTTTGGTTGGCAGTAATGGGCTCCTTAGCGCATCCATTATCAAGTTTGTCCATTGAAGGTTCAGTGAGATCTGATGGAGACAATTTCATAGGAACTGAAGAAAAGAAAGTTTTAGCTAATATACAAGATTCTAGTGGAGGTCCTGGGGGAGGGTCTGGTGGAACTATCCTCCTGTTTCTTCATACACTGGCCCTTGGTGAGTCTGCTATTCTTTCTAGTGCTGGTGGATATAGTAATGCAAATGGAAGTGGTGGAGGTGGTGGAGGAAGGGTTCACTTCCATTGGTCTGACATACCCACAGGAGATGTCTACCAGCCCATCGCTAGTGTGAAAGGACGTATTGGTACCTGGTTAGTACCTGACCTAGGTCTACTATGTTGTGTGTTTTGCAGTTCATTCCCAAATTATCTCTTTTTTATAGGAATTCCCAAATTATCCTTCAATGTTACATAATAGGCATCTATCATTAATATTAATATTAATATTAATATTACTCTGTGTTTCTTATTAAAAAAAATTATTATTACTATTATTTTTGCATTTGGGTGATCTGTCTTCATGCTTTGTTGGTAGGTTCACAATTGTGATTAGGTGATATGATATCAATCCTTTATTTTTATGTGTAATGATGGTTGAGGGCCTTTTGTACATTTCATATTATCAATGAAATTGTTTCTTATTTAAAAAAAAATAAAAAATAAAATTTTTTTATGTGTAATGAATTTTTCTGCCTCTGAGATATTTTATTTGATCTTCTGCAATCTGTCTTATGTGTAACATCTAGAGTTATAAAGATCTTTATGCGAAATATATTGGGATTTAGAAAGAGAAAACCTTCCTTAACCATTAATGTTGCTAATTCTGTAGGGGAGGGGTAGGTGGTGAACAGGGTGGCGGTGGAGAAAATGGTACCGTGTCTGGTAGAGCTTGTCCAAAAGGACTCTACGGAACATTTTGCAAGGTCTGTTTCTAGTTTTCCGAAGTTGACTGCCTTGTTTGGTTCATGATCTGAAAATGGTTTTTCCCCTTAAATAATGAATTTGTATGAGAACAGCTCATATTTCTAAATATGCGATGATGTTTCAGACACCACTCCCAAAAGTCAAAAGTTTTTAATCTCTCCCATTCTTTTTTAAATGGATAGTTCTGTATGTTTCCAGGAATGTCCAGCTGGTACTTACAAGAATGTTAGTGGATCTGATAGAGCACTTTGTCAACAGTGTCCTCCTTTCGATCTTCCTCATCGTGCCATTTATGTAACTGTCAGAGGTATTTTCTTATTAATGGTCTCATGGTCTTGATTCAACATTAATTTAGAGATTGTGGATATACTGCAGTGTAAATTATTATTGGTATGCTTTCGTCCTGCTGATAATGCCATTGTTTACTTCAATTTATGCATTTTTAATTTTTCAGATTTTTGTGAGATTCAAGTTTAAGATTATTATATGCAAGATCAGCTGACGTCAACTATTTATCTTTTTTAGGTGGGATTGCTGAAACTCCTTGCCCTTACAGATGCATTTCAGATAGATACCACATGCCAAAATGTTATACTGCTCTTGAAGAATTAATATACACATTTGGTGGTCCTTGGCTATTTTGTGGTCTTCTTATTGGTCTCCTTGTCCTGTTAGCATTGGTGCTTAGTGTTGCGAGAATGAAATTTGTTGGGGTGGATGAGTTACCTGGTCCTGTGCCAACTCAACATGGATCCCAGATAGATCATTCCTTTCCTTTCCTAGAGTCATTGAATGAGGTTCATTTTTTCTCAAAATCCAATGACCTTTCACCCTAAATATACGATTGAAGTTCTATTGATATGGTAATTTATATTTTTAGGTCCTGGAAACAAATAGAGCTGAGGAGTCTCAGAGTCATGTGTATAGAATGTATTTTATGGGTCCAAACACCTTCAGTGAACCTTGGCATCTTTCACACTCTCCTCCAGAACAACTGAAAGAGATTGTGTAAGAAATAATGATTAATTGCTTCAATTCATTTTGTTAATTTTTCTATGGGGGACCGCTAACTTGGGCTTGGGCTTGGGCTTGGGCTGGAAGCTTTTGGTGGGCTTCCAGGTTCTTGATTCAGGCCTTTAGGTGGGAAGCTTTGATAATTTTTTTTTTTTTTTAATAATTCATTTGGTTAATGTTAAACATATTTGCAATGCCCTTTCGTTACTTTGTTATTGCTATGCTGTCCCTGGTTTAATCATTGAGTTCCCTTATTTTTACAATCAGATATGAAAGTGCATTTAATACGTTCGTGGATGAGATCAATGCTATAGCCACATATCAATGGTGGGAGGGTGCAATGTACAGCATTCTTTCTGCTCTTGCATATCCCCTCGCATGGTCATGGCAGCAATGGCGTCGAAGGCTAAAATTGCAACGTCTGCGTGAGTTCGTTAGATCAGAATATGATCACGCTTGCTTGCGTTCTTGCCGTTCTCGTGCTCTTTATGAAGGCATTAAGGTTTGTATTTGATTATTTTGATGTGTCTAAATCATGTTGTACTGTACATTATCAATCGCATCTATATATTTGTGGAGATCCTTCTGTCTATATAGTTGTAGAATTTTATATATTTTCTACTATTACTTGCCATTTTTTAGATGGAATTACTATTACTTCTTGCTATCAAACGGATATATGTGTAGAGGAAATTTACTTGTTTGCTTATTAAATTGTTTCAACTCCTTTGTGTCCCTTCTTTGAAGAAGAAAGCTACAATCACCTGGCGGCCCATCTTGTTGAAAATTTGGTCTTAGAATGCCTCTCAAGAAAACTTCAGAGGATAGATATTGGGTGTCGTAATTAAAGCAAATGGAATTGTATATTTATGTATGGGAAAAATTGTGGCATTTATCAGACGTCAATTTTCAAATGACCTGTACTATATGAACATTGAAATGGATTCATCAACTTGCTCTTGGAAAACTGGGGCTTAGTAAAATACTGGAGATGGATCTGACAAGTTGACGAGAAATAATTTGTTGGGATTATGGGAGGATGTGGATGGCACATTTGGTTAAGTTGATGATTGTCAAGTGGATGGGGGAGTTGGTGTAGGTAACTTGATGAGTACATCCCTTGCCCTTCTGGGAAAAGAGCTATGGAGATTCTCACTGGAAAGGTCCTTGTCATGACACTAGCTAATAGGTATGTGTTGCACTCTAATGGGTGAGACTCTGATCGGGCCTCTATTGTTTTGCTCTCCAGTAGTTGGAATGCTGTCTTTGGTTTCCCCCTTTTCTTGCAGCATGTTTCTTTTGCATTGGAATGGTATTGTGGTCTGTATTGGGCAGAACAATTGGGTGGGCCTGTCTTCGTTTTCAGGAATCTGTCTTCGACTCTATAACCTTACTTTGTCTAATTCAGGAACCTTTTTTTTGCCAGTACTCCTTTTTGGTACAAATGGATGGATTTTTAATTGCTCATGTAATTTTTCATCTGTTGAGAATACCTTGGAAAGATAAATTTACTTTGGATCTAGTGGTGATTTAACATGCTAATCGCTATCTAAATAATTATCTGATTTGGTTGTCGAATGCAATTTTTATTTTGTTATAGTCGGATGCCATTCACTCACTAGGTTCTGTCATCTTCTTCACTGTTAACTTGTGCATTATTTTTTCTCTTTTTTCCCCTTTTGAGATCACTCTTTTTTATGTGGAAGCAGCATGGTGCATGGATAAGGTCTGATTTTTTTAGCTGTTTTTTTTTAAATTATTAAAGGTTGCAGCAACATCTGATCTGATGCTTGCATTTGTGGACTTCTTCCTGGGTGGAGATGAAAAAAGAATCGATCTTCCTCCTCGCTTGAACCAAAGATTCCCACTGTCTTTACTCTTTGGGGGTGATGGAAGTTACATGGCTTCTTTTTCACTTCACAGTGATAATATTCTCACCAGTCTCATGAGTCAGGTTGGTAATTGAGACTAGAAACTGAAGTTCAAGACTTAATTCTGCTGTCTGAATGTTATTTTAAATTGATTTTTCTCTTTTATTCTAAAAAGTTATGTATGACTTGCAGTCTGTACCACCTACAACATGGTACCGTATGGTTTCTGGTCTGAATGCACAATTACGTTTGGTTCGTCGTGGACAGCTTAGATTGACATTTCAACCTGTTGTTAGATGGCTGGAAACTTTTGCAAATCCTGTGCTAAGGAATCATGGCATACGTGTGGATCTTGCCTGGTTTCAGGCTACAGCTTGTGGTTATTGCCAGTATGGACTCCTTGTATGTGCTGTTGAAGGAAGCAATCCGTTGTCCATAAGAAGTTATGGAAATGATCAACTTTCTGGGTAATATTGTCTTATGTTCTTTAAAAGTTGTTTGCATATTTCTGGTATACCTGTGTTGGTTTTTCTCTCAGTTTTTTGTCTTTTAACTTGTATTCTTGGTTTCTAGTGTGAAGAATATTTCCAGAGAAAATCAATCTCCTTATTTGAGGGAAGAACTGCATTTAAGTGAAGACCATATATCTTGTGAAGATCATACTAGACGAAAGAAGACAGGTGGAGGCATTCTAGATGCCAGTAGTCTTCGAATGCTCAATGAAAAGAGAAATTTATCTTGCCCTCTATCTTTTGTGCTTCACAACACTAAGCCTGTTGGTCACCAGGTATCTTTCCTCGTACAGTTGATTATGGTTTACAAGTTTGCGGGTGTATTTTGGCCAGACCTTACATGTATCATTTTCAATTGCAGGATCTTGTTGGTTTAGTCATATCAATGCTACTTCTAGGGGATTTCAGCTTGGTTTTGCTTACCCTGTTACAGATGTTCTCATTTTCCTTGGCGGATGTTTTTCTAGTTTTGTTTATTCTGCCGCTCGGCATTCTTCTACCATTTCCTGCTGGTATTAATGCTTTATTCAGTCAAGGACCTAGGCGTTCTGCAGGCCTTGCTCGAGTCTATGCTTTGTGGAACATCACTTCCTTGATTAATGTTGTAAGTTATCTCGTTCATTCCTTTAATTGAAGCGAAGCAGTTGATGGTACCATGTCAATTTTCCTCCAACCATTGATGTCACCATGTGTCTATTTCTTTTTTGTTTTTCCAGTTGGTTGCTTTTATTTGTGGATATGTTCACTCAAAATCTCAATCATCGAGTTCGAAGCACCCCAGCTTACAGCCATGGACTATTAACATGTGAGGGATTTCTTCATTTCATCTGCTGGGAATTTTCTTCCTTACTTGTAAAAACGCCAAACTAATAATACCTGTAAAATGGTTTATGTTGCAGGGATGAGAGTGAATGGTGGATCTTTCCAGCCGGATTAGTTCTTTGTAAATTTCTCCAATCCCGACTTATTAATTGGCATGTCGCGAATCTGGAGATCCAAGACCGGTCCTTGTACAGTAATGATTTCGATCTGTTCTGGCAGTCCTGATGATTATTTTACCACATACTTTTTAATCTTCTTCTCTTACCTTTCTTTTTTTCTGGGGGAGGGAAAGTTCTTTACCACATGTTTTCTAATAGGTCTTCCTACCATCCTTGACCACACAACATCAAGATTCACTCACACTCATGACTTTAGAGCAGAAATAGATAAGAAACTAAATGGAAAAAAAAAATCAAAGAAATAGATTAAAAAAAAAGAGGCATTCATAATTGTAATAACCTTTTTAATTATTTTTCCCCTAAAGGACGTGCGATTTTTTGTTTGTCCTGACAGTGTAAATAACTTGGGAATTTGTTGCCTTCTGAATCCCAGTATTCCCATTTACCAGTGATTCTCTCGTTCTCACTCTCGGGCTCAATCATTTCTAATCATACGTTCAAAAGATTTTAATTTCATTTTCCTGTATAGGCAAACTACAAAGGGTGTGCTTCTGAATGATGTTTATATGTAAAATGTTGAAAATAATCTGATTTGGACGACGATTTATGGGATGTATCTGTCGCACATTTTCATAGTATATTGCAAAAAATTTAACATTTAAACTTGGATGGGATGTGTATGTTTTCATTTTTTTTAATTAAATTTGGAGGTTGAGAAGTTCGATGAAAAAATACGTCTTTAGTCACAACTTCTCAACTATTTTCTTTTTTAGTTTTGTAATTTTAGTTATTATAAGATAGTTCTATAAATAGATGAATAACCCTTTTGAATTGAATCAAGATATTATAGAATATCAGAAAAGGAGGATTCTATGCAAATTGCAAACACCGTTGTATTAAGAGATCAATTTTAAACATTGCTAAAAAAAAAAGGGAAAGATAAATTTTAAACAGGAAAAGAAAATGAAGAACAACCAAACAAAGAGGTTATAATACTCTCATAGAATAAGAAGAAAGACAACAACCAAATCACCCATTTTTCTCTCTTGCATAGTCCACCTCTTCCGAACCCGGCGGATGCTTTACCGACGCGTATCGATACAACCACGACAACACCCCGATCGCCACCATTGTGCAAGCACCTGAGAACAAGAAACCGGCAGATACTAGAAACATGAGTATGAGAGCTGGGACCAAGATTGGACTAAAAAGGACGAGAATTGGAGTAGAGAGTATGAGAACAAAAACTGTAGCAGTTAAGGTAAAAGCAAAGGAGAGTAGGAATATAAAGCTTATTGTTGCTGCTGTCAAGAATTTGACGGTCTGGCGAGCTGAGGGAGTAAAGTCATACAGAATTTGGGTTAAGGGTTTTGATTGATAGGAAACGGACATGGTGATCAGATGATGAAGATTGAAGATCAAGAGCTTATGTGATTTATTTGATGCAAAAAAAGCTTTTGTATAAATCAGAGTTTGAATTTTGCATGGTAACGTGGCGAATTTGCATGGATTTGGAGTTTGAAGTTTCACAAGTTCGACACGTCGTACTAATCGATCCCTTGAAAGAATTCCTTCCATGTGAGGTTACAGCCTTATCCTTTATTGTATATAAGAAAAATCTATGTGAGATTTATCTCGTAAATTCAATCATGGTTTTCCTTTTTTTTTTTTAACCTTTTGACGCTAAAATCTGATTTTCTTTTTCTTTTTCTTTTTCTAAAATTGTAAATTTAATACATGAGATGTAGTAGTAAAAAAAATCATGTGCGTGACCAACTATTTAACATATTATTATTATTATTTTTTATTTTTAAGTTAAATATTGTAAGGTTGTGTAATTATTTCATAAGTATTTGTTTGAGATAATTTAAATTTTTTTAAAAAAAAATTATCTCAAGATCACAGAATATTCAAAATCAATCAAGATTAATATGCTTGACTACTTCAAATATAAATAATAATAATAATATTGACGAAGACCAATTAAGATTATTTATTTATTTATTTTATATGAAAATGGTATTAAAAAAAAGCGGCCGTGGAATGGAAGAGGGAAGTGAAAGCAAAGTTTAATTGGAAAGAAAGTCAGCGGCGAACAACGAAAAGTTATTACTTTAAAAGATCGATTCATTTTAAATATTTTTAAATAAAGTTTTAACATTTTTTTTTTTTTTTTTTTTTTTTTTTTTTTTTTTTTTTTTTTTTTTTTTTTTTTTTTTTTTTTTTTTTTTTTTTTTTTTTTTTTTTTTTTTTTTTTTTTTTTTTTTTTTTTTTTTTTTTTTTTTTTTTTTTTTTTTTTTTTTTTTTTTTTTTTTTTTTTTTTTTTTTTTTTTTTTTTTTTTTTTTTTTTTTTTTTTTTTTTTTTTTTTTTTTTTTTTTTTTTTTTTTGCTAAGCAAAAGCAAGAAGAACTGAATCATCTCAATCAATCCCTTTTGAAAATTTTGCTGAATCAATCTTCGACGCATCGACAATGGGAATTCCATCGGAAATGAGAGATTTCTGGGTTCAAAGAAGGAAGGAGTTGATTATTCCATCGCCGGCTGAAGAACGCAAGGTTTTGAACGCCAAACTTTGCACTCAAGGTCTGTAACTGTAATCGAGCTCTTAATTCTTTGATTCTTTAAGATTTGCGAAGTTGATGAACAATCGTAAAATAAAAATGAATACTTGAGCTAGGCGCGAAGAATTAGGATTTGATCTTATTTAGCTGCTTAAGCAGTAAATTGCGAATTCTAAGAGAATCTTGTTCAATACGAAATTATTATCTTTTTCTTTTTAGTTCGTGATCTTAGATTCTTATTTAATTGAAATTACGTTGTCTTTGGAGTTCCTAATCGTATTTAAATGTTATTTATGTTCCTGATCTCACATAACTGATTTTTAACGTATCCGTGAAGTGATTGTCATCAGTCATTGACATTACAATCAACAAGTTATTGTCACGTTAAAAAATTCGCTATATTTATAATTACTTTTAGCTACCCACGGAAACTAAGTTAATTAGATTTGGTCTTTATGTTGATAATTGATCGTTGTCGGTATCTTTGATCAGTTAGCTTGTGTATATTTTTGCAGAGGGTGTTCGTGCTGGATTCAAGTCTGCTGCAATTGCATGTGTTGCCAGTGCAGTGCCTACGGTATTCGATCTTTTATCGATAATGAAGCACGTTACTGTTTATATAACACAATAATAGGAGACTCATGACATTGAAAAAAAAAATAGTCAGAAGTAGAATATGCTTATTTATTAGCATATGGTAGATCTAATTGGAAAATGCTAATGGTCTTAATTTTGGTGCTGGTGGACTGATGAAATTTTTTCTTGAGGATATCCTCTTTGAGCATCATGTATAACATTTTTTGGGAAGTTTATTGAATCTTTAAAAAATATTTTTATACTTTTTTTCCTGGTATCTGGCTGCACATCAAAACGTGTTTTTAAAAATCTGAAAAATACTTTAAACATGCTTGGGATTCTTATTTTATTCTTCTCTCACTCAAAAAATCTTTCAGTTTCTTGACAACGCTGAAGTTGTTTATATACTTATGTCCTTACAAGCATTTGTTGTTCCCTTTAAGAAAGACATTTAATTGGATATGCCGGTTTCTGTAAGTAATGTGATCTTTAAATTGATAAAATCATATGAATCTGTTTCTTGTGCTACTGGATGGTTTATATCTTTGCAACTAGCCCAGAAAATAGAAAATGAATGAAAAAGTGCCCAGTTTAATTAGGAGAAAGTTGAAAAAATTACCTTTCAGTTGTAAACAATGTTGTAATTTCTAAGAATTCTAATAGGGAAGTCGATATTTAAATCTTCCTTTTATATCTGTTTTAAATATACGCACACTCACTCATGTCCTGCTTGTGAATTGTGAGTTTTAAGTATAATCTGTTTCTTCTCCTACTTCACATCCTCAGTTAGTTGTCGTTCGAGTGGTTCCTTGGGCCAAAGCAAACCTTAACTACACTGCTCAGGCACTCATCATTTCTGGAGGTATTATGTTAATAAGCAAACTTATTGTAATTAGTCCAATTGTCATATCATCTGTTTTGGTACAGCATATTAGTTTATTGAAAAGCTTAAAGAGACTAAAAAGAATACTAGTTGTAGCAGAATAAATTGAAAGTAAATTTCTGTACTGGCAACCCCTGGGAAAATGACCCATAAAAAATTAAAGAAAAAGCTATATGATGAAAGCTTGACTATTTATTTTGAATTGGTGAACAGCATCTATTGCCACCTACTTCATCACTACTGACAAAACCATCTTAGCATGTGCAAGAAGAAATTCCCAATTAGAGTATGCTTTGAGACGCCAAGGTTGATTAATGTAATCACAACTTTCAACTATATTTCATCGTGCACTCTGTTGTAATATTCTATTATTGAAAAAAAATGGCATGGCTCCTTCAAAATGCCATTAACCTGTTTGAGATTTAGTCAGTTGTTCTTCATTCTCTTACCTTTTTCAACTCTCCTTGAATTTGACCTAGTAATATATAACTAAAAAAATGGTGAATACGTCACCTTTTACTTTTAGTGTCAGATAGAAGTAGTGGTATTAATCTTGCCTTTTGTTTTGGAGTGGAAGTAGGCTTTAGTTTGCCATTCTACTCTTATATTTCATTTATTTTCTTGAATAGTTAACTTGATTGAAGTATCATTCTCAAAGTCTCTAGCTATATGTAACTCAAAGATTTCTGCATTAAGACCTGGAATGCCCTTGGGTATCATGGGTTCTAAGTGATAGCTAAAGTGCTCTATTAAAGCTGTGTGATAATACCTTTTTTCTTAAAGTTATACTTCTTGTATAACTTTCCTCAACATGGACAAATTTTTTTTTTTTTTTTTTTTTTTTTTTTTTTTGGTTTGTTTTTTTTTTTTTTTTTTTTTTTTTTTTTTTTTTTTTTTTTTTTTTTTTTTTTTTTTTTTTTTTTTTCCCCCCCCCTGGGGGCTGCCCTCCGGGATTTTTGAAACATTGGATAATACAATTTTTTTTAATTAAAATATAATCTTGAATTTTCATAAACAGCAAGAAAATGCAATATAAGGTACAATGTCATGTTCAGTGTATGTAGCTTAGCTCATTTTTTCCAAAAAGATTATGAAGCCGGCCGCAAAAGGATTGGGTTTGATTCTTGATAAGAATCAAGGCCCCTTGGTCTGAATTTAGATAAAGTGCCCAGAGATGTGCCAACCACAACTGGTTGAATTTTACAAGATACTTTAGATATTTCTGTTACAAAAAATCTTGAAGTAGACAAATGTCATCCAGTTTTCTTATGAACAGTCAAACTTTTGGTTAACTTCATTCCTTGGTTCAGAATACTAGGTCAGGAACATGAGACGCATATTATACCCTTCGGCTTTCAGCTACTGTAATGGACTTTGCTAGAATATAACCAAAGAATCTTAACCTGCCAAGAGAGAAAGCAGACACTTTTTTTATAGAGGTTTGATTGAAATTTCATATCCATTATCCTCTGCAGGTTGAATTCTATTTTCTGTTGTGCACAATATGACCTGAAGCTAAAGTATCTTTGCCCTCTGATACAAACCTCTCTCTCTCATATTAGGAAAAATTCGAATCTAACAGATCATAAGACCTTTCTGGAAAATGGGGGTAATTTATGCTTCATCTCCTCCAACTTAACCACCACTTCCAAATGTTTTACACGTGTCAAATTAGCAAACAAGTAGGAAATTTTCCACCAAATAATAACCTAATTGAAATGTTTGATTGATTAAGACTAATTCTTATAGAAATGTTTGATGTTTGATGGCCTTTTTTTTTTTATCTTTTATCTTGCATTATTTTTAATATCACATTAGGGAGATGACTCTCTAATTTTGTTTTCTATAAACCAAAGACATGCTGGTTTGATATAACTCCTAGTGGGGTTTATGATGATGATGATAATGCTCAGTCAGATAGGGCAATGGAGCTGAGCTTCTAAAATCTGCAAACCAGTTTCAAATTTCAACTTGGAACCAGGTTAGAATGGTATGGATGTATGAAAATCGAACAATACCATGCCGATATCTTGGTCTTTTGGAGGTCATGTTTTTTACTTGAAAACTAGCACACAAAACTACAGGCCATTTGATGCCATATTGGAGGATCCTAAGCATTTCAGCTTTAGAATATTCTCTTTGGAAAGCAACAAGAAGAATCAATTTCTGTGCCTTACGTTAGAGTAGATAAGCAATGAACAAAACTAATCCCATGGCCCCCAACAAATTGCTTTGAGTGGAATTTTTTAAGCTTATTGCCAAACTCCAAAGATCAAGATTACTATTTTGGAAGCTACTTGATCCCAATTCTCAGGTACCAAAATTCAGCTGCTGCTTTTACCTAAACTTCTTCTAGGATCCTATCTTTTGACAACATCCTCACTGTTTATTATTCTCACAAAGTTAAGGACAAACGACGGCACTTTTTTTGTATATACTTTATTATCTAAATGCATAGTCGGCACCAAAACCTATCCTTGGGAACAACTGTCTAGTCCAAGAGATGCTTAATTGAGAAACAAGAAAGTTTTATTATATCATATTCAAATGTTTATCTATGATGTTTCTTGACTAAACTTTTGAGTTTATTTTTATGAACTATAAGTGTCTTTGTTTATACAATTTGATTTATATATTGTATTAGTTGTATGATATTGTAGAATGACTCAAAAAGGATATAAGATAATACGATAAAAGTTAGGTACTTTTTATCCTCTAAAAAAGAAAAGTGGGCCAAACTATTGTTGATTTTGTGTATTTTTTTTATAGTTTCTCTTCTGATATAAATACTCTCCCATTAGATGGCCTCACAATAGTTAGCTATAATATAGAGAGAATTGAAAAAACAAGAATCCATCAGGAGCTTCATTACTCCTTTGGGAAAAAAAATGGATACGAATCCAAACTTGACAGCAGAAGCAGATTTTGCTGCAAGTGTTTTCCATGATCTTTGGAAAGGGAAAGGAGAGAGTTATGTTACTCCCAGTTTTCAATTTTGTGTATCGTGTTTGGAAGATTCAACTAGCTCTGTTGGGTCGATGTCATCATCGGACCTTTCCGACGATGCATTATCACCATTGTCATCTTCTTCCGTCATCGTTTTCAACTCTGTCTTTGTTGTCTCTGAGTAAATCTCTGCAACATCCCCTCAAGTAAGTTAGTCAAAACAAACTCTCAACTTCTTACAAAACTATTTTCGACTCTAAGCTCAAGTCTGTATTATTTTTACTTTTGTAGAAAAGGATTGTCCAAGTATTATCAAGGAAAGTCTCAGACTTTCACATCCTTATCAGATGTGAAATGCATAGAAGATTTAGCAAAGAAAGAGAATAATTACAATAAGAAAGATCACAGAACATCACTCAGCCCTAAGGCTATAATATCAAAGAAGGCTGCAAGGAGCTCTTTCTCATCCGTGGTGTTTAAGCCAGCTAGTTAATTTGAGATCTCATTTCAGTTGCAACTGATCATAAAAATTGAACTAAATTTGTTAATATAAACATAGTTCAATTGGTCAGTTTTTGTATTCCCTTTTAAAAGATCGAAGGTTAGAGTCTTCTCTCAAGATGTAATATTTTAAAAAAAATCATTCTAAATCTTTTGATGGAAAACCAAAGGCCATGTGGGAGAGCTAAATATGATGCTCCCTCATTGAATAAAAAGGAAGATATAGGGTAAGGATGTGGTCACACAACTCATCTTGTACCTAACTATATTATATTAAATAAAATTAGGGAATTTATATTGGGAGATCGTTTTTTATACTAATTATTATTAAAAAAAATCAGTTTCTTTTAATATTCAAGAAAGTAGGCATTTTAAAATTTTGGGCGTTATTTTTAAAAATAATATTTCTTTAATTGTAAATTAAAAAAAAAGGTTTTTATAATTTATAAAATAGTACTTTTTAGCATTCATTAAATGATGAAAGGAATTCATCATAAAATGAAATCATCAAAATAGGATAAACAATATAAAAACAACAACGAGATTCATCGTTATATGATACAAAAAAAAAATCAAAGAAAAAAATTATTAATTTAATTAAAAAATTCATTAATTTAATGAAAATGAAAAGTGCTATTTTAAAATAATTTAAACTATTGTAAATTTTAAAATTAGAGTAGCAAAAAATGCTATTTCACTCTCATTTATCTAGATAAAAACTCATGAAATTTCTCTTTGTCAAAAGTTAATAGATCGTATATGTGACTATTCTTTGTGAAAGTGATAGTCACGTATCAATTAGAGATGATGTTGTGACGTTAACTTGCATGTAAATAAGGATTTTTGAATTGGGTTTAAATGAGATGGAGGGATATATGCATATATTTTAGGAGTTGGGGTTTGTGATTGGAGGAACAAGCTTCTTTCCTAACGATTTGTGATAAGATGGATTTGGGAAAATTGAGATTTGTATCTTGTAATTTGAAGATAGTTGTCACAACAATATTCTAGTTGTTGAGTAAAGGAACATATCCGACCTAATTAAACTTAAACTAGACCTAGATGATATTTTAATTTTTAACTCAATTAAAAAAATTTGAATACTTACATCATCTGTCATCTCTTTATATCACGCTCATAAAAAATGATTACACAAATTATTTACTATTTTTTTTAGTGACAGTATAAAACACTAGGGAATAAATTAAAACTTTTAAAACTATAATAATTAAATCTAAACGTAATTCTTGCCCAAAAAAAAAATCTAAACGTAATTAAAACTATATGGATTAAAAAATAAAAAATTACAAGGTACAACGCAGACCCTAACACACAAGTGCTAAATTTTAATTGAAGTACACCTTTTATAACTAGATATTAGATAATGGATATGCATTAAAATTAGGTTAATAATTGAAAACATAAAAATTAGGATTATAATGTGATTAATTTGAAGATTATTTAAAAATAAATAATAATTCAAAGAATACATTGGCATATGCATGTAACGCGGCACGCGCGAGTAGTGGAAGACAGATAGTCCCAATTTTCTTTAATTAAATTAAGGAAAATTCTATAGTATCCCTGTATGGTACAGGGAGTCATGGTTATTTCTTTTTTAATGTGTATTTATTTTAATTATTTAAATAAATTAAAATTTTATAAATACAGCTATACTAAATCTCACGTGAGATTTTCTTTGGGTTTCCCTCAATCAATTTGGACTTTTTTTTTTTTTTTTTTCTAACTATCAACTCTACCATCCCCTTTCAAATTTTCACAGTCATTTGAAGATCCAGGTATGTCATGATTGATTTTTTTTTTTAGATTTCTAATTTTGGTGTTAGATCACATATACAATTACAAATATAATGTTTACTGATTTTACAATCACATACACAATATAGTCTATCACGAAATTATATTTATAAGGATATAAGATCACATGTATAAATGAGTTGATCACGCATATGAATTTGGAATGAGTATGTAATTACATATATAGGATAATGATCACATTTAAAAACTCACAACAATCTGACACACATATCTAATCTTATATTTGATTTGAATCGACCCATAATTAATGGCAATCAAATTCAAAATACAACAATCACACTTGAAATACGACTATTAGAGACAATCACATTTAAAAAAAGAAATCAATTGAACTTAATAATATCAATCAGATAAAAATGACAATGATCATATTTAACCACATCGGAAAAAAATTATCACGAACATATGTTTTTTTAAAACCAAATATCACGATTAAAAAAGAGCAATTACATTTATAAGGGAACGATCACATTCAAAAAAACGACAATCACATTTAATCACATTAAAAAAATTACAAACAAATATAAAGAACAACGATCACATTATAAAATATACGATCAAGAATGATCACATTTAAAAAAGAACAATCTCATTCAAAATACAACATTTACATTTAATCACATTAAAGAAAATCAATTACGAACAAGATCATATTTAAATACAGAACGATCAATAGATGAAATGACAACCAGGCTTAATTAAGTAACCTCTTAATAACAACGATCACAATGTAAGAAATGTGATCACAATGAATCAAGAATCTCAATATTTCAGAGTATGAAGTTTCACAATCTAATTACGTTAGATTTAACAAAAAAAAACCTAAATAGGTTTATTTGTAATTCAAAATTAATGGTTGCGATTTAAGATTAGAATCTAATAGTTAATATTAAATTAGATTTTATAAAATATTTAAGGTAAAAAAAGTAAAAAAAATAAAAGGATGAGATCACATATCTCTCTACCATACAGAGAGTTTTATTCCCTGTACTGTAGCTTCACCCTTCAATTAAATATAGAAATTATTGAGACCGACCCGACCCGAAGAACTGAAGTCTGGAACCCTCCTTTTTCCATATCAATCTTGATTTGGTTCCTTCCATATTTTGAAATTTCTTAGCATCAGAAAATAAATCAAACACTCAGATTGAGCGTGAATTTGTACTTTCCCTCAGTTTTTCATTTACCAATTCTAGGTCAGATTCAAAACTGGGATTTTTCACTGTTTACCAAATGGTTGGTTCTACTTCTGATAGTCCTAATGGTTCTCTGCCGTCGCCGTCGTCATCGCCGGTGACGAATTATGGTGTTACGAAACCGATCTCTCTTGCTGGGCCAACGGAAGCTGATATTCAGCGCAATATTGAACTTGATAAAGTATTCCTTTTTAGTCTAATCTCAAGTGAAATTATAGTTGATAGTATGTATAATTTTGATTAAGTTCTTCATTTTGGTAGTTCTTGATTGATTCGGGGCTTTATGAAAGTAGAGAAGAAGCTGGTAAAAGAGAAGAGGTTCTCGGCCGTATTGATCAGGTGCTGAATTTGTTTAATTCTATATTTTTTTGGGTATCTTGAACAAAAGAATCTTGTTTTTCTTATAAAGCGGTAACGAATTCGAGGTCTTGGTTGAAGAATTGAAATATGTGAGCGATATTCTTCTTCATTTTGTGTCATGAAGTTCTTGTTCTTAGCTATTTATCTTATGTAATATATATATAGATTGTGAAAAAATGGGTCAAGCAATTAACTCTCCAAAGAGGATACTCAGAGCAGATGGTGGAGGATGCAAATGCTGTAATTTTTACCTTTGGGTCTTATCGTCTGGGGGTAAGCTTAATATTTGATATCGTTTTTTTAGTGAAACATGAGCTTTTTTTTCCTTCTTCATCTTAACTTTGTAATGTTTTGTTGGAACACAATGGTATTAGAATGCACGGTTAGAGAAGTACCAAATTGAAGAGTGACGATGATAGGAGGCCGGTGAGATCGATAATTTAAAGAAGTAGAGGCTGGTTTTTATTGCAATATCTTCCTCCCCTTGGGATCTACTCTTGAGATCAAATAACTCTAGTAACAATTGATTGGAGCCTGATTTTGATGTTGAAAATTAAGTGAAACTGGGTTTGGATTGTGTTACTACTATATTCAGGAAAATTACAATGAATGTTGAGAGGGCTAAATCTCTCCACGAGAAACTACCCAAAAGATTGTTCCCACTCAACTTTCCCAACTCATACTATTTATGATAACATTTCATAACAAACTCAGTATCTAGTGGCTATTATACAACCAATAATATTCCTGTCGGAGAACCTTTTGTTTGTCGTAAAGTTATATTCTTCCTGTGGTCCATCTTATTGACCTTTAAATAATAGTCAATTATATGGCTAATTAGTGAATTTTCAAGGATGTGGCATGAAATTAACAACTTGACAGGTGCACGGACCGGGAGCTGACATAGACACTTTGTGTGTTGGACCATCTTATGTGAATAGAGAAGTGAGTCATATAAATTGCTAATAATTTCAATTGGATGTTTTTTACCTTTCATGGAATTAAAATGAAATTTGATTTTTTATCTGCAAAATTGTATTATTCACAAAGCAGGATTTTTTCATCATCTTGCAAAATATTTTGGCCGACATGGAAGAGGTTACTGATCTTCAACCAGTTCCTGATGCTCATGTCCCAGTGATGAGATTTAAATTTCTGGGTATATCAATTGATCTTCTGTATGCGAGCATTTCACTAATGGTTGTTCCAGAAGTAAGTTCAGCAGTTTGTTCAAATTTTATTTCATGTTTCAGAATTTTTTGTGGTTATGGTGCTTCATTCTACATTACAGCCATTGGCCTAGATGATAATTCAAACTATTGTGAGTCACATGTTACTTTTTTCATTTTCATATGATCTGCCATCTAAAATTTTCTGTTACTTGTTTGTCTTGGTGAATAATATTGTATGCAGAACTACCTGACTCTCAATGATCCAATTGGATGAGCATTCATACCTGCATGATCATGATGGCACTTCCATTTTTCACATAGAAATTATTAATTTTGGTTTGAGCCACTTATGCTACCTTTCATATATGCTGCAATGAGCTGTGAGATTGGCGTTATTTTTGTGTGATGCATTTCCAGTGGTTGAGCTGTATAATTTGTTCTCTTTGTTTTGTTCCCTCAACTCCTCCATCCAAACAAATGCAGTTTTCTCAACTTTCCATACTTTACCTTTTTTGACTTTTTTTCCAATTAATGTATCAATTATAAGTTAGTCGGTTCAGTCACCTTGAGTGCATGTAGGTAAAGTAACCTGTTTGTTACATATATGTTTTAAGTGTCTTTATCTGTCACATATGCTGTCTTTGAAATAATGGTGCTTTTCTTATGGTACGTTACCCATTTCTGGTGTAACATTTAACATATTTGGTTTCACGTAGCTCACCCTTAGACCTTAGTGCAATGGAGACGTAGTACTAGATTGAAGGATTTTTCTTTTTCTTTTCAACAATTGTTGTTAACTTAACATCAGGACCTGGACATCTCTCATGGATCTGTTCTGTATAATGTTGATGAACAAACCGTGCGAAGTCTTAATGGATGCAGAGTTGCAGATCAAATTCTTAGACTTGTTCCCAATGTAGAGGTGAAACATATCTTATGCAAATCTGTTGGTTTTACAAAATTTATTTGCTGATATTTTTTTTGTGCTGTATTATGACACCTATAATTGTAGCACTTTCGCACAACACTCAGATGCTTAAAGTTTTGGGCTAAAAGACGGGGTGTTTATTCAAATGTAAGATTGCACTATTAAGGATTTTTTCCTCTTTGTTTTAACTTAATGTCATTCACAATTTTATTTTTTTCTCATTTATAGGTCACGGGTTTCCTTGGAGGTGTAAATTGGGCACTTCTGGTTGCTCAGGTATGCCAGCTTTACCCCAATGCAAATCCAAGCATGCTAGTTTCTCGTTTCTTCAGAGTGTACACCCAGTGGCGTTGGCCAAATCCTGTAATGCTATGTTCTATAGAAGAGAACGAACTTGGATTTCCTGTTTGGGATCCTCGTAAAAACCCTCGTGATCGGTTTCATCTTATGCCAATAATAACACCCGCTTACCCTTGCATGAACTCTAGCTATAATGTCTCAACTAGTACTCTTCGTGTTATGATGGAACAGTTCTGTTATGGTAATAACATCTGTCAGGTGAGAATTTTTTAATCTGGATGGATTAATTCTTTTTTAATTCCACCATTTGTGGTAGTTAGCATTAATCTTACCTCTTCAAGTGCCTTACAGGAGATTGAGTTGAGCAAAGCCAAGTGGAGTGCTCTGTTTGAACTGTATTTATTTTTTGAGACGTACAAAAATTATCTACAAGTAGATATAATAGCAGCAGATGCTGATGATTTACTAGCTTGGAAGGGTTGGGTAGAATCTCGCTTCAGACAGCTAACTCTGAAGGCAAGTCTATTAGTCTCTGCGTTATTCTAATTCTGAATTGGAAGGTCTGTTCTTATAGTCTTATTAAGTAGATTATGGCGCTGAGTTGAAGAACACATTCTTATGCAATTGACAATGTATTTGAACTCATGAGTTTCCTGTCAATAATTTGTTATTCTTTTTCTTGTTAATAACTGGACGCATTTATTCTTTTCTTCCTGCAGATAGAGAGGGATACAAGGATGCTGCTGCAGTGCCACCCCTATCCGATTGAGTATTTGGACGTGTCCAAGCCATGTTCTCACTGCGCTTTCTTCATGGGCTTGCAGCGAAAAGAGGGATTAAAAGGCCAAGAAGGCCAGCGTTTTGACATACGGGGAACAGTTGATGAGTTCAGGCAAGAGATAAATATGTATACCTTTTGGAAGCCAGGGATGGACATCTATGTTTCTCATGTTCGTAGGAAGCAGCTGCCTGCTTTTGTTTTTCCAGATGGATGCAAACGGGCTAGGCCATCTAGGCGTGAAGGTCATCAAGTGGACCAAACTTGTGGTGCTCTACATGATCAGTCTGGGATTGCTGAAAGAGAGAAAAAAAGGAAAACTGACTATGAAGAAACAGAAAAGCCTGTGAAACAAGCAATTATTTGTCAACCAGCACAAGAATCTCTTTTTCTTGAAAACAGTGATGGTGGGTCGGGTGGTAAATTGCAGGGTTTGAAATCTGCTGATACGGAGAGCCATTCTGGGGTTTGGTCGTCTTTTGAACTGCTTGATAGCAGAGGAGATACTGCTGGAAATGCCATGGAGGTTCCAACAGTAGCACAGGAGACTGATATTACTGATTTTTCACGTGCCAGGGATGTGGTAAAGCTAGCTCAAGAAATGGACAAATCATCCTCGAGGAAGGATGGTCATATTCTATATAAAGTCAGTCTTTCTGAAACCAACAAAGCTTTACAGATTGGGATGAATGGGGAAAAAGTCGAGGGCTTGACATTAAATATGAGTGGAAGTGCACAGACAGTCACTATCAGGACAATGCCTCATTGGACAGGAGATGTAATAGGAATTGACCCTGAATTAGTAAATGCATATGGTCGGACAAGTACAACTTGGGCAGAAAGTACTCAAATTGACAACACACATGACATTAGTTGCAAGGTAAGTTACTAAGTTTGACTACATTGGATTACAAATCATAGTCAACGACAGTGAGAAAACTGGCATTCTGGAGGTAGTGAGTCGGGCGTATGTGCAGGGTGATGGTAGCAGGATGGATCCAGTTTTGCATTCGGAAAACGGTTCTATTGCAACTGCAAGGGTGTTTCAAAATGGCCCATCTGAAGAATTAGAGGTTTGGATCTAATTGTTTAAATTTCTTATATATATATATATATATCATTACTATTGACAATACTTCTTCCACCTGGAATGGGAGGAAGTTGATGTTAATGCTTGAATATTTTTTTTTTAACATGAAGCAATTTTTTTATTTCTTCCTTGTCTTTTCTTCAAGCCAAGTTCCTGATTTCTTTTTCCACCCATAATTATTGTTCTATTTTCCTGTTGAACTTTTAATTGCCATTTTATATTGCCGAATTATTACACAGGCTCTCTCCTAACCGGTGCATATGTGGTGGCAGGTCGTGCACCACTAAACGTGTTATGTTTCCAGTAACTGTGCTAAAGACCCGTTTCTGTTCAAGGCTTTCCTGTGTTACCCTCTTTTTTTGTTTTCGCTATTCAGAGGCTTAGGACCTAACTAGTTTGGTTTTTTTATTTTATAGCTGAAGATCGAATTTGGTGATCGTACATTCCCAGAACGGAGCTAACTCAGAATCTATTCAAAATTGCTTTTAGACAAAAGAATCTATCCAGGTTTTGGCAAGGCATGTGTTTTTAAAATCTATAGGGAACTTCTATCTGAAAAGGGGATATCTTTGCCAAATATGGCAAGAGGGCATGTGTTTTTCATTTATTTGTATTAAAGTTAAATTTACTTATTTTAATCATCTTCTCTTTATGCTGTTTTGTTGGGCTCTTTAGCACTCTTGAAACAGGCTGAATCTGAGTTCATGGCAAGACGTGGGGCAAAGTACCAGATAATTTGAAAGAACAGGAGGCAGCATGTGGTAATTGCCACCTTAATCACTGGCTCTTATTATTGAAAAAAGTGATCTTGTGTGAGCCTGCGGACTTGGGGCAACAATAGTCGTGTGTAGTTTGGTGATGCGGCAGATGGTTCAGTTCCACTTTGCTGGTGCCAATGAATATGACAAGGGTGAGCCGTTTCCTGATCCAGGATCATGCGGTGTTTTGAAGATTTAGCTGCATTTTAAGTCAAATCAGATGCCTTATAGTGGAGCTGTCACAGCTTCTCATAAGACGGGAAGTTTGTTTGCAAAAGAAGTAATCTACTGAAGAGGTCCTTGTTGCGGCGGCTACTCTTTTCTACGCTTGAGCCCCCAGTCGTAGTGCTTAACCATGGCTGAGAGTGCTTAGGTGTGCACAAATAAAGTGATTCTTTCTTTTACTTATTGGTCTGTATGTCCGGAGTGAAATTGTTGTGAATTCTTCTGAAAAAAATAAGTTTATTCGTCTCCCTGCTTTATATGATTGCCTTTAGTCGTAGGTAGACCAACTTAAGTTTAATTCTAGACGCTTCAACTCAAGATGTAATTAAGAATAACACAGAGTAATTCTAGTGTTAGATTCTTCCATTTAATAAAATAGAGAATTTGCTGTTCTTTTACCCATCCAGGGTCGTCCACTATCCTGATCAACATTTTATAACAAGTTACTGCAAATGGCTTTTAGTTTAAATGGTTGCTCGAACTGATTTTTTTATTGACAGAAAGGATCTTGTTGAAATTATATAGGAGTGTCAAGGAGAGAGGTGGCATCAAATTCACATGCATGCTTTCTCCTATCACAACCATCTGGAGCGTTGCAGTGGCGTAGAATATGCAGAACCTCTTTCATGGAAGGTCGTAGTTCAGGTAATGTTCTCGTACAAATTAGACCAAGTTTAAATAGAGAAGTCATTTCTTCCAAATTGCATGGGTTTCTGATTTCTTCATCGAGGGCATTGATAATAGGCTTTCCTTCACTATATTGTTGCCATGCCCATTCTGCTAGGCTTGTGTGCTCGTCTCCATGGTTAGGTTCTCTTCCTGTTGCAAGTTCTAGGAGTACAACTCCGAAGCTATATACATCAATCTTCTCATTGACCTTTGTTGTATAGGCATACTCTGTGATAGAAGTCATGAAAATATGTCAAACCGATGTTATAAAAAAGTGGTAATTAAGGGTTGTTTGGGAACTTTAAAAAACAGCTTTCTTCGTTTATTTTGAAAACATTTAAGAATGGTCTTCAAGTGGTTTGTAAAGGTTACAATTATAAGTTTATATTTAAAAAAAAAGCTTCAATTGTTCTAAAAATCGGTCATAAACTATAGAAAACAACATTTGATAAGTAGTTATCCGAATATGTTTTCATTCAGAAAACAATAGGTTGGTTTCCAGAACACTTTTAAACAGTCCTCAAGAGTTTCACGTGAGCCCTTAAATTTTAATGGATGTCTAATGTGTTATCAATGAAATCTACTGTTTTCAAACTCAAGAAATAGCTGAGGTGATAAAAAAAAATTAAAGCAATATGAATGTTAACACGTAGATTCAGATTGGTATTATTGATATGATTTACCTGGGGCTATGTAACCAAAAGATCCTGCTATCACAGACATACTGTGGGGCTCTCCCTGCTTGGTCAACATCTTGGCTAGTCCAAAATCTGCTACCCTTGCCTGGAACTCGGAGTCCAACAAGATGTTGCTTGACTTTACATCACGATGAATGATCGGTGGAGAGCAGTCATGGTGCATGTAACTGAGGCCTTGTGCAGCCCCAATGGCAATCTTCAGCCTCCTTGGCCAGTCTAAGACAGACTGATTAACAAAGTCCATCATAACTGCTGTTGACCTTTTCTTTCCACGGAGCCACTTATCTAGGCTCTGATTTTTCATGTATTCATAAACTAAGAGCTTTGAATTCTCATTCCAAATACAGCATAACAACTTCACTATGTTAGAGTGCCGAATTGAGCCCAGTATCTGAACTTCTGCTTGAAATTCTTTCTCTAGCTTCTCATTCAGTTTCTTGTTACTCCAAATCCTTTTGACAGCAACATAGGAACCAGCATGGTCGATATCAATGCAGTACACTTGACCTGATCCACCCCTTCCAATCAGATTAGTTTCTGACAAATTTGATAAGATATCCATTTCTGTGAACTCCAATCTGTGGAATGAAGTAAGCTTCCACGTCTCAAAATGAAGGTGGTATCTTTGATCCTTTCTACAATAACCTTTATAAAGGAAGGAGATCCAGAATACAGTGACTGTGAGAAAGATGATAATCAGAGCTAGAATGAGGGAAAGATAATTAGAAGACTGTTCTGTGGAATTCCTTCGTCTGGAGTAACAACTAGGGAGGTTGAGTATTTTGGTGGTGGTACATAGATTTGGATTGTTCAAGAAACTGTTTTCATAGGCGAGATTCTCGAACTGAACTGGGATATTCCCTGAAAGCTGATTGGAAGACAAGTTCAGTGAAACCAATCTTAAGTGGCCAATTTCAGGTGAGATTTCACCTGAGAAATTATTAGCTGACAAGTCCAAGTAGAGGAGGTTGGGAAGGGAACCCAAAGCTGCTGGAATATGGCCAGAGAATTCATTTCTTGAGAGATTTAGAGTAGTTAAGGATTTCCACAAAATAATTGTGGATGGAAGCTGGCCAGAAAGTTGATTTCCACTCAATACGAGTGTGTTGAGATGAGGAAGGCTATTCAATTCCTCAGGAAATTTACCAGAAAGCAGATTGTTGCTCACGTCAAGAACAACCAAGTTTCGCCACGCAGATAAATTTTCAGGTATTTGACCAGAGAATTTGTTGTTATTCAGTTGCAGTCTCGAAAGATTCCAAGCTAAGCTGTTTGGTAGTAGGCCGGAAAATGAGTTTCCCCCTAACATAATACTGGATATATTGAAAGTGGTCCAAAGCCCCAGAGGGATTTCGCCAGAAAAATTGTTGTTATAAAGCTGGACTGTCCTCAGTGTCCTGCAGTTGCCAAGCCATTGAGGCAATTTGCCGCTAAGATTGTTGGAAAAAGCTAGTACTCCTTGCAAAAAGCCATTTTTACAAAGATGTTCAGGTAACCGACCACTAAGATGATTGTTTGAGACTTCAAATGCTTCCAGATTCGAATTCAGGCCCATTTCTGGTGGTAAGCTTCCAGTTAAGTAGTTGTTAAAAACGCGAAAACTTTTCAGAGCAGGCAATAGTCCTAAACTCTCTGGAATCTCACCTGACAAATGATTCCCAAACAGATTAAGGACTTCCAATTTTTGTAACTTCCTTATATCTTCTGGGATTGTGCCTGTTAGATTGTTCATAGAGAGGTCAATCTGAAGCAAATTCAATGCTTGGATTGATCCGGGTATCTCACCAGACAACTGATTTTGGTAGAGATATAAATTGCTTAAATTCTGCATAGAAAACAACCCAGCAGGAACAGGGCCTACAAAGTTGTTCTTAGATAAATCCAAATGCTCAAGACTCGGAAGGTCTGATATGCTTTCTGGGATTTCACCAACCAAATTTGATTTCGTCATCCACATGAACTTTAACTTCTTCAATCTCCCGAATTCTCGAGGTATTGGTGATGGAACCAGCCGAGTGATATATGCCATGTACAAAAACTCAAGATTGGACAAGTTGCCAATCTCCGCTGGAAATGTGCCATTGAACCAATTTTGGTTAATGTTCAACATTCTCAACTCCGATAATCGCCCTATTGCGGCCGGAATATCCATGGAGAAGTTGTTGGAGCTAAGGTCTATGTATTTCAGGGTTTTCATTTGTTCTATATCTTGGGGTATCGAACCCACAAAATAGTTTCCTGAAAGATCGAGATATTTGAGCTTGGAGCAGTTGTATAGAACTTTTGGGAACTCACCAGGGATGTAGTTCCATGAAAGGTCAAGCACAGTGAGATTTTTCAGGTTACATAAGTCAGCTGGGATTTTTCCGGTGATATTTTTGTCTCTGAGAGTTACACCGGTGACAGCGCCATCTATACAGATGACGTGAGGCCAATCACAGGGAGAGACGGAGGAGTTCCATAACTGGAGAGATGGTGGATTCCCCCATTGTTCCTTAAGCTTTAGTAAAATGGCTGGTTCTGTGCTTATATCTTGAGAATTTACACAGATGAAGTGGAAGATGAAAACAATGAGCAGGATTTTGGACATTGGGGATGCAGAGTGAATTTGCCAGGTAAAGTAAGAAAATTGAAAGATGATTATGGAAAAAAATGAATGGTAGTGTTAGTTAACATATATGCTTTTGATAGTCAAAAGTTTGAGGAGATTTGGTCTTATCTTACACGTAACAACCAAATTCCTAAAGCTAGTACTAATGTCACGTTAGGTTTTTAACCAAACTCACGCATGGTTTTGATATGATTGGTCCTTTGTATATATGGATATTGATCTCTTATTCCTTCCTTCTATCATTCACCACCCATTTACTGATACTCATTTCATAAATTTCAAAAAAAAATTCAACTTTCACATGAATTGTTGAATCAGCTAGATTTCATCAATTAAACCGTTTTTTCTTATAAGAGTTTATATTTCTGCGCTGTAATTATTCAATTGTTGAATTTGATTGATATGCAACAAAAAAGCCTTTTTTTGGGTGTCTTTCTGCACTAGTTTTTCTTGGAAGGATACACTGAACCTGAATTCAATGAATCTTTTTCATGTGAGGGCACCGGTATTAAGTTTGCTAAATTTTATGCTCTAAGCAAGATCTTGTTTACTTTTCATCCCAAACAATTAGGGCTACAGTAGTTTGTCAAATGTTTCTTATTTCTATGCATAAAGAATAAACTTTCCGAAGCTGGATTTTGTTTGCTCCTAGTTTTTTAACTAGTTGTCAAATCACTTCTCAATTATTTACTTAGGTTAGATTTCAAAGAGATTATTTATATGCACATTTCAAATTGCGTTATTATATGAACATATTCAAAAGTAATCACTATGATCTTTTCCACATTTTTTTTAGATTTTTTTTTTTTTAGTAAGGATCTTTTTTTTCATCTGAAAAAAAGATAAATACAAGAGTAGAAAAACAAGAAGAAAAGAAAAACAAATACAAGTATATGAAGAATATGCTTTATAAGTAGTGCAAGTCATTTTGTCTTCAATAACATGAGATTTTACGTGAAAGATGTAGAAATTAATTGCAATTAACTCCTCACAATCTCCTTGCTGGGTCTCTGCTATAGCTTTCTTTATGACTTTTTAATCCACAAAAGTGCGCAGTTGTGATTTCAATTAATTTTTTTCTCAAAGAAAAAAAATTGAAACTATTTACAATATTAGAAAAATTACATTATCACACTTTTTCTCATCAAATTGCATACAGATTTAATGTCATGGTGTTTGTTATGAAATTATTTTACCTGATTTCATTTGTTTACTAATAATCAATTTGGAGTGATTCTTCCAGTTCAGGGTGATCAAGGAATGGGGTAGTTTTTTTAAAAATTGTAAACTTTGTATGTAAAGTTTCATTTTTTTTAAAATATTTTTTGTTTTTTTTCTTCTAGTTTTTACTACTTTATCCCCATTCATTAAAAACAATTCAATACAATTTTTGTTGTCTTAAAATTTGCTGGGTCCGCCCTGCTTCATTATGCAAGTTGTGCTAGATTTGAGATGTAGCTTTCATCGTTGTTGACTGAAAAAATGGTGGGTGGCCTAATTATCTTAGAATATGCTTCTTTGTCTGAAAATTGGGCATCACAATCAAAATTTTCTTTCTTTCTTAAAATTTAAAATGTTATTTTTTAAACACAAAAAAATTAACTGTCAAACCTATAATGAAAAGTAGGTCATAAAGTAATGGGTTGTATGATTCAGACATCTTATTGGATGAATATTTTATTTATTTTATTATATAAATATTCCTATTTTAAAATATTATCATTTCATTGAAATGTAATTAAATTTAATGGATTTGGCGATCGACCAATCTTCAAGTCTTCATCTTATTTTCCAGTTGAAGTGTATCAAATGATTAAAGATTGAATTTTGATTGCTTTTAAAAAAGCACACCGTATTTCAGATTAATCAGTGGAAATTGTTATGAAAAGCAGTGCTAATGGTCGATCAGGTAAAAAACCCTCTTTGATTTGATGCATTGAATAGGTTAAGATTGGTTCCTTTTAAGTTTGAAAATTGTGTTTTCCATTTTCTTAGCAAATTACAATCTAAAGATGTGGTTTTGGAAATGGATGGAAAAATATTAGAATTGGTTTGTTTTATCTAAATCAACATCAAATTGACCTATCGATTTTATAATTGTGTACTCTTTTCTTTTTCTTGTTTAAAATGGTTGAACTCATAAAAAA
The DNA here is from genome assembly GCA_028015215.1 of Gynostemma pentaphyllum. Classification (NCBI taxonomy): domain Eukaryota; kingdom Viridiplantae; phylum Streptophyta; class Magnoliopsida; order Cucurbitales; family Cucurbitaceae; genus Gynostemma; species Gynostemma pentaphyllum. The sequence goes on along the minus strand of CM051350.1, from coordinate 44,901,577 downwards.
TACTTTCATATGTCGAACATAATTTTGTTAGAAATTTTTAATAGTGCATTATAAAAATATGGCCTAAAATGAACCTAAAACGTATTGATTCTTGTCTCTCTGTTTTTCGTCATTTATAGATCAATTGATTTATGGTTATGAACTTTCATAAAACATACATATAAAAATTATTATGTTAGACTTGTCAAAATTGAAAAGTCTATTTTTTGATTTGGTTGAGGTGATTTTTAGTTTTTTCAATTTACGTTCAATATTGAGAAAAACAATATGTTCAATACCAATGTGCATACGCTTAAAGTATTTTCGTTGTAGAATGAAAGATTAAATGAGAATTATTTGGAATTTTTTTTTGGTTTCCTTATCAAAAGAGACTTATATTTAGATATTTTTTAAACTAGATATTTATCCTATTCTTTACGTTTTATTTTTCAAATATCAAGAACCTATAGTGGAAGAATACAAATCAACATAACTATGCAAATAACAAGGACATCAGAGACGTAGAAAGTGCTGAATTTGTACAGATAGATGTTTATTTTCAGGAGTAACACAAACATGAAATCCAAAAAAAAAAAAAAAAAAGTCTGAAAAGATTGTTTATGTGGATATTTTATGTCACAATGAAAGTTGATGAGGATTGTTCGCATAATCTTTATCCAACTTGATACCTAAAACACATTCTCAACCTTTCCAGCTCGTCTCCCTTGCTAAAAACAGCAACCCACATGTATGTATACAGTATATGAGAGAGAATGGCAAATTCTCAGCCTTTCCAAGCTTGTCTCGCTAGCTAAAATAAAGAAACCAATGAACACATACGTCAGAGAGAGAGAGCCAAACTTCTAATATTAAATAATATATATATATATATATATATATATACAATTATTTATATTCCTTCCGATAATGATTTCACATGTATTTATTATTAATAATAAATAAATATCGAGGGAATATCAGAAATTCTCTCTTAGAAAGAGTAAAACCTGGAAATAGGTATCAAGCTTCTTCTTCAGAATTTCATGCTCTCGTTTCACTAGCTGGAAACTCCTGATGCATCTATAGAACCAAAGAAAAAAGTTACAGGTTTATGCAGATTGTTAACCAGACAACATATGTTATTAGTATTACCCTTCATGATTTCCTGCCGAGCAGTATTCTCTGAATTGTGCACATGCATTTGTCACCTTATTGGCTCCAATGCTGTAAACAAATTAAAGTAGATTAAAACAACATTGTTAAGAGCTGGAGTAAAGCTGCTGCGGCTACCGCTATTTTTTTCATCCAAATACACCTCCTTGACAATTATATGAACATCATCTTATAAGTTTCTAGGCGCCAAATGTTGTAGGGTTAGGTAGTTGTCCCTTGAGATTAGTCGAGATGTGCATAAACTAACCCTAAGACACTTAGGGATAAAATAATGACGGAGAAAATTAACTTTTATGGAAGATTAGTTTGACACACCATGATAGCAAATTACAACGAGGACTGTTTGGTAGATTAAATAGCCCAATTACATCATAGGGTCATATCTCAATTTGACAATTAATCATTTATAATATATAAATATGATGTCATCACAGAATCAATATTCTCCAGTGACCAACCGCATCATCAATGATGAACCAACGGGTCATTGCTGTACCGGTACGTACAATCAGATGGTCGCAGTGCCTGGTATGTTATCATAGAATAGTTTCTGGGACAACATGATTCCTTTCGAAAGGGTCCCATAGCCATCACTGAAAAAGCTTATTCCTTGTAGCTTGTAATAATAAAAAATATTCAAGCTCAATACTTAAAGCTTGGGTTATGCTAATGCAAATGCACCCTGCCACGTCTTTTGAATTTCCAAGTGATTATGGAATTTTAGTAGGTTTACCTTGAGCTGCTACCCTTGAACTGGTGCATGTAGTTGTCGAGATTTTCAAAATCCGTAGGCTTACTAGCCCTGTACAAGGCAAGTTTTAGTAAATAAATTCTTTAAAATGATTACGAAATATAATGTTTAAAGGTTCTATACTCACATAATTTGTTCTATGCTCCGGATGAGTCTAGCTGAGTCATTGTAATATAACGACACGATTTCTTCAACAAAATTAGGATTAGAATCATCTTGCAATTCTTCAAGCTGAGTAAATTGATCACGATCAATATAACCCTGCAACATAGAAGGAATGTCCATATTAATTGGCCATGATTGCTAAAGATTCACGATAGTCACAACAAAAACTGAGAAGCAGTTTCTTGTTTTTATGTTTTCTTATGTCTGGTCTGGCTGATATTTGTGCTGGTCGAGAACGTAGAGCATGACATGAGTATAGTCATCTAGTTGACAAAGAACTAGCTGAGACTTTTTGACTTCATGGATAGCCCATCCCACCATATAAAATATGCACATGCAGCAACAAGAACTTAAGACCTGGGAAAAACAACTTGAAAAAAAAAACAAAAAAAAACAGATTATTCTTTATGTTTGGAGGCTACCGGTTTTACTCTACTTCACTCTCAAACGGAAGATTTTACAAGTCCAAATTATAGGCACAATTAGGAACAAGTTCCATTACCATATGTGGCCCGACCCAAAATAGTGGACAAGAATATGTTCTTGGACCGCATTGTCAATGGGTCAGTTGGCAGATTTCCAAAGGAAAATCAGTCCCTATTTGGCTATATTCAGGCTAAAGCTGCATCCCTTCCAAATTAGACTCAAAGCTTCGGTAGTTATATATTCTGCAGTCTGCACTGTACCAGAAACTAAGAACCAAGGATTCTAAAACATGCTCAACAGAAAGTGCGAGTTAAGAATACCACTACCAACTGCACCACGGGAAAGACACAAGAAACGTGAAAGAACTTTCTTTGTTTGAAAGTTAAACCTGCTCTTTCTTATTTAAAAAAAAAGTTAAACCTGCTCAAAGAAGCACCTCTTTGTGTATGCAACTTGACGTTGCAAAAGGCTTGAGTCCATCTCTCCCTTGCCAAAGTAATAGATTTGATTGAAATAATAAAATACTAGACCAGCTGAGAACTAGATTGCAAGTATCTTGCCTTATTTGGCTCAACAGTATGCCTAAGATATTTATAGGGGGTATAACATGTGAAAAAGTAACAACACTTGTTTCCTCCGGATAAAGAGGTGTTCCAATCTTATTTTTATTAGATTGAACATATTAATAGAATATATATAGGGTAAACTATAAATACACCGGTGGTTTTGGCCAAATGCATAAATACCTCTATGGTTTGAAAATGGCAAATCACACCCCTGTACCAAATTATGTCAATAAGACTTCTCTCCTCCGACATGTAAACTTTCTTTTAGCCATAACTTTTTCGTTTGAACTCTGATTTGGATGATTCAAGATGTTTTGGAATCCTCAATTTGGGCTCTATGTTATGGTCATTTCAAAACTTCTAAATCACCAGTGAACAAAAGGGTTAATGACTTCAATCATACCAAATATTTTGATGATAATAAACTCTTTTATTTATTGACGATTTCAAAGTTTTGAAGTGACCGTAATGTAGAGCTCGAAATGAGGATTTCAAAACATCTTGAATCATTCAAATCGGAGTTCAAATAAAGAAGTTATGACTAAAAGAAAGTTAATGGTGTTGGAGGGGAGGGGCCCATTGGAATAATTTTAAACTACAATGGTGTGATTTGTCATTTTGAAACCGCAGAGGTCTTATTTGCATTTTACCCAATATATATTTATTAATTATATTATATAATATAGATAAATAATAAATATACGACAATAAAAAGAAGTTTCTCCCTAGTATTATTTAAAAAAAAAAAGTAAGAGACGGAAAGGGCGTTGATTGTGATTTAAACACAATATCCTATAATTTATGTGCTCGCTCTGTGAAACATAACGACATCAAAAAGTGATGAATCAATTCATGAAAATAGATATACTATATATATATATATATATATATATATATATATATATTTATTTCATGATAACAACCCAAACTCTCGGAAAAGAGGGGGGATGGAAATGAAGGGTTACGTGTCAAGTAAATTCCACGCTTTCTGCATATCAGAAATACTAAACCGTGTGAATAAAGATTCCAAATGATAAGTATTGGGAAGCAGGTGCTGTAAGGGCGTAATGACACACATGCAGCATCAGACCTTTCTTCCCGGGGAACTCCTAATTCTCTCTCTCAGATGAAAGAGAGGGGGGAAGAGAATTTCTTATCTTAAAAAAAAGAGGGGTTAGAATCATACGGTTAATCAGTGACGCAAATGACGAGCTAAAGAGTCCAAATTGCGTGTACGGGAGCGGGGTCGAGGAATATAGATATCATTTGGTTAGTCCAAAAAAGAAAATTAAACACTAATTTATTGGCCGGAGTATGAGCATTAAGGGTCGAAGAGAGGCAATGATGTGTGTAAGACAGACTCAATCATAAGTGGTGACCCAATGCGCAATAATATAATTCAAGTGATCCTGTGAATGAAAAATCCCTGGAAATTTAGGGGAGTTACTGAATCAGCTCCTCAGATAATACAATCCCACCTTAAAAGAATGTCAAATTAAATGATTTACATAAATCAGGTTATCATTTTTGCAAGTACACACGAACGTGTTAAATAAAAGATTTTTTTTATAGGAAAGTGAAAATTTCATTAATAAAAAAAGAGTTACACAAAAGGGTGATAAGAAATCAACCCACACTAACCGGAATACATAAAAATTTTCCGGTTAGTGTTAATAAAAAAATATCATAATTACAAAAGATTTTAGACAAAGATGCTAAAAGGGACACCAGTCATTAAATAAAAGATGAATATCCATTATGCAAAAGATCAAGGAAAACCAGTCATTAAGATAAACATAATACACGCTTAAGCATCCGGCAAAAGAATTGAGAAAAGGCTCTTATAAAAGAAGATAGAACAACAAATAAGTACAACTACAAATGCCCTTTCTAAGAGACTAATTGTTACAATAATTCATAGAATTTTAATTTTTACTAAATATAAATTGCAGGCCAGGACATCAAAATAATGAGGGAAGGAGCCACAGGGGGCACAACGCAAATGATTGAAATGAGAATATTACCTTTAGGCTAGCAGATCGTGGTCCCCTCCATGCCTCTCTTTGTCGATTTTTGCAATGGCATTGACATCTTCTGTTCTCTTTTGTGATTTTTTTGTAAATGTGTGGTCACATCCCCTCCTTTGCAAAAGAAAGAACGGTTGTGAGTACCTTGAATGAGATTGAGAATATGAATTTACGTGTTCTGCTTTCTTCACTGGAGGGAATGGGATTGATATTCCTCACTATCATTCTTTAAAATTGATAAGAATCCCAGCATGGACATGATAGACCCGACACGTTGTGCAGGGCTTATTTGTAAATAAATGCATGCTGTTGTGGCAGGAGTACAATTTTAAAAAAAGGAGGGGATTTTATCTGGATCCCCCAAAATATTCAAGTAAAAAAGGTGCCACCTTTTCCCCCAAGAAGACCATGATCCCCAGATATATAAACTCACATCATCATCATACGAGCACTAATAAATAAGATTATGAAGATTAAAGATTATACTTAGAAGTTTAAAGAATCCTACCCAGATATTTTTTTTGGAGTAACTTATTCAGATAATTATGACAGGTAAAAGATGATCCTACCTTCTTATTGGGAAAATTTTGAACTTTACCTAGTCCTAGTGATTCACGTGCAGACTCTTCTGATCAAATATTTAACGGCTAAAGTGGTTTCAGAGTCATGCAACTGAGCATTTCCAGAGACTGAGGGACCAGAAAATAATAAATGTCCCCAGCACATTTACATACATTGGTCACATTTATATTCTAGCTGGCAAATTTAAAAAAGGAAGCAAGACATCTCATAGGCCCATTGATTTAACCATAAAGCTTCTACAACAGAAAATACTAGCCTCCTCACCACAGTAAGGAGGAGCTCCTCCTTTTAATCCCTATTGGCCTATTTATATCATATCATTGTATTTAACAAATATGTGGATCCCCCTAGTTTTTAAAATCTAAAAGAAATCAAACACATATGAAAGCAAGGAGGAGCTCCTCCTTACGGATGAGAAGGTAAGTAATGTCCGCACGCAGCTATGCCACTCATCTCATGTAATATGGGTTTTCACAGTAGCACGACCCAATTTGTGCACGCTGAATGAAAACTTACTTTCACTATTACCATGCCAAGGAAAATTTTGTTCAAGTGTAAATGTTGGACAGAAAAGCTATGATATGAAAAGTCTAAACAAAAAACAGTTGATAAGGGAGAAAAATCTAAGGCTAGTAACTGAATACAAAAAAAAATCCTATACCATTTAAGGAGAGATAAAGCGATAAAAAATAGTTTCTGAGGTCTCCAAGGTAAGTTTTCTTTCTCAATCATGGATGAAATGCTCACTGGTAGAGTCCAAAATTTGTGGGGGATGATAGAACATCCAAAAGTTAATTTCCAGGGCTATCATGTTGATCTTTCCTTATCATTCCTGAAGCATTTATTCTGCTCATTTCCATTAGAATCCCATAGCTTAATAGACATCATTGAGAGTAACATCCACATCATTTTTGCAACTACTGGAGCACATTTGCCAAAATATTATCCACGTAGGATGAATCAAACATCATTGGTAAGGAACCTAAAATAGAGGAAATGGGTAACAGGAATGCAACACTTGTTATTGAGCTGAATTTCTTTTTAGAAACAGTTGCACAAGTTGCAAGTTACAAATGGATAAAATATCAAAGAGACAATAATTATGTTAAAACTATTACCAGCATCATAACAGTTATTATCTTCCTTTTTTTTTTGGAAAATTGCACTTTTGGTCTTCAAGGTTTGACTTATTTGTTTATTTGGTCCCTTAGTTTTAAAACTCGATATTTTAGCCCCTGAGATTTCATTTAACCCTCACTTTGATCTTTTCCGTCAAACTTGTGTTAAATAATTAACAAAAAGCTAACGTAGTATTATTTTATTAATTTTAAGATTGATTGTGTATTAATTTATTAATTTTAAAGCTGTGTGGTATTAATTCGCCCAAAAGAATGAAGACAAAGGAAACTTTGGTGATTGGCAGAATAGCCAAGAAAAATACATCACTGGGAGCAAAAGTGCAGTTAGTTGGAATTATAAGGCTAAGACGAAAACAGACACAAGCAGATGAAACAACGAGAGTTTAAGAAATTTGAAATCTGGAAAAGGAACATATCATTAAGAGTTGGGGAGTAGGAAGTCCGTTAGTTAGAATGTAGTCATGGAAAAGGCATGCCACCAGCGCCCTGTGCATCTAAACCATACGTCGATGGTTAAATTTAGCCTTGTCCTTTTGATCATGAGTATGTGTACATAGATGCCGAATAACAATACCGTGAAAAAAGCTTTCAATAGCCTATACCCCCTCACCCCAAAAGTCAGACTGCAAGCATTTAATAGGACGCTCAAACTGTAGTTACAGTGCTTGTGGATGAGGATTGAGATGAGGATAGAGTAAGGTTTGCCACTACCATTACTCTTGTGAAGAAGAGAAACAAAATTATTGAGAAGTGGTCTAAGAAGAGGCTCTCCTTTTCAGTGGTTAGAAAGTCCACGAGTGCCATAGGAACCAACTGATGTAAGTCATTCAGATCTAATACCCATACACAGGATAAAATGATTGAACTGATGGCTTTCTCATTAATTGTTTTCTGAGTTCAGTACACTGATCAAGTATATATTAATAAAGAAAATTTTGACTAACCACAAAGAGGCTTAATGTGGCATTATTCAGCCACATAACTTGAAATTGTGATTTCTCTTTTAATTTTTTTTATTCAGGATTAGTATTTCTATTCTTAAATGCCCATCAGTTTTCTCCAAAACTCAGCTAGCTTAAGTAGAAAATAGACCAACAAATTAACTATCCTCTTGAGTCACTATGTCATCCACTGTCATTTTATTACCAATAATTTTTTCACAAGGACAATGTACTTTCTATTCCATGTAAAAACAAATACAGGTAAAATGGAAAAACTATAACAATTAGCAGAGAAAAACTATAACAATTAGCAGAGAAATTCGAGTGTCAGGACCTACGCGAGTAATCTTGCCTATATGACATATTCCTATAAATATCTGCCTCGAAAATTTTCATTCCCTTCCTTCTATCCTTCTATCCTTCTTCAACAAGGTAGTCTCAGTTTCCAAGAGGACCGTCAATCTATTAGAGAGCCGATCATATAAATCTCAACCAAATAACATATTCTATAATTTCTTAAACAAAATGTCACCGATCGCTTTCAATTTCGACACAACCTATAATTAACATTGATATACAATCAATTCTACACTTAATTTATATACAACATACGAATCTGAAAATTTCAAATTATCATAAACATCGGATCATCTAAACTAAACAGATATTCAATCCAAATTCTTCATCATCCATCAATACTTCAATGACTATAATTACAAAATCAAAATCAGGTAGAATTACTTGCGTTGAGAGAAACCTCTGGCGCAGCAGATTGAGTAACGGAACACTACAAAAGCATGTAAAATAGCTGAGAAAAATGCCGATTGAAGCCAAGAATGAGATCGAAAGAAATTCTCATCGAGTAATTCCTGCGGATCCATGAATATTTATCTGCTTGAAATTCAAGCCATGAATGTCAGTTTGATACGAAGCTTATAGTGTGATGAAAGGAAATGCAGAAATTCATACCTCTTTGATGGATGGATGAAAATGATGAGAGCATTGTGAAGGTTTAGCTTAAGCAGCGCAGTTAGTTACAGAGGAAGAAGAAGAAATGGAGCAGTCGGGGGACTAGGACTAGTCGTCAAAAATCTCATGTCGAAGAGATTATAAATAAATTATATAAATAATTATAAATCTCACTCATTTTATCAATTTATTTTAATAAGTAGTTCTTGCCCCCCCAAAAAAAATTGTTCAATTAATATATTTACCAAAACAAAATTATTTTAATTATTCGAGATGTTATGGAATTTTAGGTCATTTGCAAATTTGACAATTTTCTTAGTAATATTTATAAAAATAGTTATTTGAAAAAATATTTGTAAATATAGCAAATTTTAATAAGGTGAATCGGTGATAAACATTGAATTACATAATTTTACATTAAGTTTTGGGGCATTTGCAAATCTAGCAAATTCTATAGTAATATTTGTAAAAATAAAAGCTCAAAAAAATATTTGCAAATATAGTAAATTTTGATCGGTTTATCAGTGATAAACATTGAATTACATATTTTTACACAAAGTTTATCACCGATAAACACATAAATCATTGTTAATCACTGATAAACATGATAAAAATTGTTATATTTGCAAATACTTTTTGAATTTATATTTTTACAAATATTGCATAAAAATTTGCCACTCAATGAAATTTATCTTAAGTTTATCATTGATACACATAGGGATGACAACGGGGCGGGGCAAGAGCGGAGATGCCATTCCCATCCCCTAACCCGCGGGGATTTTAAATCCTCATACCCTACCCTATCCCCTAATCAAATAATCGGGGCGGGTTCGAGGAATCCCCACGGGGAAAAATTATCTTTTTTATATTTTAATTCTTATTTAAAAAGAAATATAAAAAAAGAATATATGTTTAAAATATATATTTTTAAGATAAAAGGAAAACATAATATTAAACATTTTATAATTTATAAGTTAATATACCATATTTTATATATATATTTCTAATAAATAAAGATAAAAGTAAACAAAATACATAAGATGTTATTAAAATATCAGGTTCAGGGGCGGGACGGGGAATGTGTTCTCATCCCCTAACTCTAAAATAAATTTGGGAAAATTCTCCCCCCTAACCCTCGAGGAATTTTGCCAACCCTAGATACACACATTTTTCATTGTTAATCATTGTTTAACATAGTAAATATTGCTATATTTGCAAATACTTTTTAGAGTTGACATTTTTACAAATATTGCATCAAAATCTGCCACCCAATGAAAATTGCTGGAATTTTACTCCACGTTATGGTCATTTAAAAACTTTAAATTCATCATTAAATAAAACGGAACATCTCAAATCATCAAAATTATAGTTCAAGCGAATAAATTATAACTAAAATAAGGTCAATGAGAAGAGTCAAATTGTATAATTTTATAACTACATGGTATAAATTTTTCATTTTTTTAATTATAAGGGGTAGAGGTGTTACCGGGGCGGGTAATGGCTTCCCCGCCCCAATCCCCATCCCCAATATCATTCCCCGTTTAAAAAAGGCAGGGAATCCCTGTCGGAGATATGGCGGGGAATGAGGACCTTGCGATTATTTTTTCAATTACAATTACAATCACTAGAATACTAGAAAATCCAAAATAGGAGATATAAATTAAAATCCAACTCAACCACACAAATTATAAGAGAAATTCCAAATACAAAACTAACACAATTTGTCAAAATCCAAAAAACATAACTTAAAATAACAAAAAGTACCAAACCATTAAAATCCACTACACTACATCATCCAAATATAATATAATATATTAGGGAGTGTATTTGTATTAGGGGTATCTGGGAGTTTTGACCTTCAAAATAGGCACTTAAGGTTATTGACCTACATTCTCATGTTAACACTTTTTGACATTTTGAGATATGTCATTTTGCCGCAAAATGTCTAAAAAAACTATTTTCTCCTCTTCTTCCATAAAACTCTTTTCTTACATTCTCAATGCTAAAAAAACAATTTTCTCCTCTTCTTCCATAAAACTATTTTCTTACCTTCTCAATGCTATATCTTCTATCTTTCTCACTCACGACGGCAAAGAGCGGCGATTGTTGGTGGAAAACATTTGGAAAACCTCTCTAATCTTGATTTTTTTTTTTTTTGCAAAAGCTCTTATCTTGATTTGGGTATGTATGATTTTGGGTTTTGAGATTTTTTAATTGTATTTTTTATCTCTCCCAAAACCTCAACACCCTCTCCACTCTCCACCTTAACACTCTCTTCACATAGCCAAGTAATCTTCAAATTTTGATTATTATTATTTTGGAAAGAAAGAAAGGAAGAAACAAAAAATAAAGGTTGCCCCAGATTTCGGTGGACCGAAATCGTTCCTCAATGAAAGAAATCGGTGGACCGAAATCCAAAATGGGTCCACCGATTTTGGATTTTTTCCTTTATTTGTTTGTTTTTCTTTTCTTTCAAAATAATAAGAATCAAAAGCTTGAAGATTATTTGGCTATGTGAAGAGAATGTTAAGTTAGAGAGTGAATAGAGTGTTGGGGTTTTGGGAAAGATAAAAAATACAAATGAAAATTCCCAGAAACCCTAAGTCATACATACCGAAAATTGAGAGAAGATAAAATTTTATAACGTTTTCCACCACCAACCGCAGCTCTCCGCCACCGTGAGTGAGGAATACAAAAGAGATAGTATTGAGAAAATAAAAAAAATGTTTCATAGAAGAAGAGAATAAAAGGGTTCATGGAAGAAGAGAATAAATGATTTTTTTTAGACATTTCCCACCCAAATGGGAAAATTCTATAGTACAGGGACTAAAAATCCCTGTATGGTACAGGGAGTCAGTTACAACAGTTACTTTTTTTTGTTGTGTATTTATTTTAATTATTTAAATAAATTAAAATTTTAAAATATAGATGTACTCAACATAAATCTTACGTAGGTTTTTTTTGGGTTTCCATGGACTTTTTTTTTCTTAACTATCAACTCTACCATCTCCCTTTCAAATTTTCATAGTCATTTGAAGATCCAGGTATGTCATGATTGATTTTTTTATTAGATTTTTAAATTTGGTGTTATCACGAACATATATTTTTTTAAAATAAATATCACGATTAAAAAAGAACAATCACATTTGAAAAAGAACGATCACATTCCGAAAACAACAATCACATTAAAAAAATTACAAACAAATATAAAGAACGACGCTCACATTATGAAATATACGATCAAGAACGATCGCGTTTAAAAAAGAATTATCTCATTTAAAAGACAACAATTACATTAATCACATTAAAGAAAAACAATTACGAACAAGATCATATTTAAATAATATTAAGAACAATCACATTCAATAGATGAAATGACAATTAGACTTACTTGAGTAACATTTTAATAACAACCATCACAATGAAAGAAATGTGATCACAGTGAATTAAGAATCTCAATATTTCAGAGTATGAAGTTTCACAATCTAATTATCTGTACGTTATATTTAAAAAAAATAAAATCTAAATGGGTTTATTTATAATTCAAAATTAATGGTTAAGATTTAAAATTATAATCTAACGGTTAAAATTAAATTAGATTTCATAAAATAGTTAAGGTAAAAAAGGTAAGAGAAAATAAAGGGATGAGATCAAATTAATTAGATTTAAGGGTTTATAAAAGTCCGTAGAGAAATTTTTATTTTGAATAGCTTGTCCCACCAAAATGGTATTAGAAAGTCAAAAGACATTAAAATAAAGGGTAAAATGCAAATAAGACCCCTGTGGTCTTTTGAAAATGCATGAACACCCCCTGTACTTTGAAAATGACAAATCGCACCCCTGTGGTTCTAATTTTTTTCAATCAGACCCCCTCCCCTTCAATGTTAATAATTTTCTTTTAACCACAACTTCTTCGTTTGAACTCCGATTTGGACGATTCAAGATGTTTTGGAATTCTCATTTAAGACTCTACATATATGTCACTTCGAAACTTTGAAAGCATTAATAAATAAAAGATTTTATTAACATCGAAACACTAAGTATGATTGACATCGTTAACTTTTTTGGTTATTGATGATTTCAAAGTTTCGAAGCGACGATTATGTAAAGCCAGAAATGAAGATTCCAAAACATCTTGAATCATCAAAATCGGAGTTCAAACGAAGATGTTATGGCTAAAAGAAAATTATTGACAATGAATGGGAGAAGTCTGATTGAAAAAAATTAGAACCACAGAGGTGCGATTTGCCATTTTCAAAGATGCATTTTGAAAATACCACAGGGTCTTATTTGCATTTTACCCTAAAATAAAAATGAAAATCAATAACGCTTATTTTGAAGGACAAAACTCCCCAAAACCTTGTATCTGACTAAATACCACAATCTTATACATTTGTTTTAAGACAAGTGTCGGGTGGTGAGGTGATGGAACATATTTTCGGAAAATACATGCCTTAAATTATAAATGTAGAATTTAAATTAAAAATTTCCCTCAAAAGTAAACTATTACCCAGCTAACATATTTCTTAGCTTGATGGTAATCATTTTTCTTACAATTCCAGAAGAGCAGGAAACGAAACGAAACGCAACACTCTTGCTCTTGGCGCCAGATTTCCGATAGATGAAAATTTTAAGAAATTTAATTAAATTCTCAAGCAAGGCGGGTTCGTAATTGTCATCGTCATCGTAATTCAACGAATTTCTTCTCAGTCCGGCAGCTCCAAAAATCCTAACAATGGAGAACGAAACAAATTTGGAGAGAGAGAGGAACCGTCTCGAGCAGATTCTTCAACTTGATCGCGAGGAGTTACAGGTTGAGGAAGCCGATCGCCTCCTCGACGCAGGCGGCGACCGCAATGCCGAGTAATGTTCATCTTTCAACTTTGTTTTGGTTTTTACATTTTACTGTCGCCTAGGATTTTTGAAGAATTTGTTCCTTCCTGTTTGTGATTTTTTTGTTCAAAGATTAGGTTATTTCTGATTGAATATGGCATCATCAGTGTTTAACATGGTGGACTTTTTAGTTGCATCGAACAAGTCATCAAGTTCTCTAATGTCGCAAGGTTTTCACTTATTTTAACTTTAGTTTAGTATTATGTGTATAGCTGATATTTGAGTGTATCGTCGAGATGCTTTTGGCTTTAAATCCAACGCACATGTTACTTTCTCATGTCTGTTCCGAAACTCTTGAAAATTTGAATTGGAAATGGAGATTTGAGACCCATCCATGTTTAGTTCTATCAGTCATTCCCCACTATTTGTTATCTATCACGTGATCTTAGAGATAGCAAACGAGTAATTGATTATTTTCTGTCATTATCTTGAAGTTAATAATGCATGCCTTTTGAGGCTACCTGCACAAGGATTAGCACAAATATCAGAATGTAAGTAAAATCTGTTTCCACATTTAAAATTTCTAGTTATAAAATTTATATGCTATATTTTTAGTCCCCGTACCAAAGAAAGGTAATTTCAATAATGGATTGCTTCATTTTTGTACAACTAAGAAGCACAGACATAAATACAAGACATGAACATGACATGATGGGAAGACGGAAACACACGGTTTTCTAAAAAACTTGAACACGGAACAACAAAGACACGTTTATTACAAAAAATATACATTGTTTGATATACTAAAATATTTTTTTACATTTCAACAATTTTCACTAAAAATTTGTTTTAGTTTATTATATTTATATTGGAAAGACAACCAAAAAATGCGGTCAAAATAAATAAGGATCTTGGTGTTTTTCAATATGACTCCCAGGATCGACGAGGGCGGGGATTAAGAGGAGGCTTATGTGACTGTGTTGTATGGGATGGTATAGTTGAAGAAATTTTTAAGAATTAATACGTACCAGTAAGGTGTACCTTCCTTTCTGGGAGCCCGTACTTTCAAAATTTATTAATTTTCTACAATATTTCATTTTATGTTCATTGATTTTTTTAAACAAAACTATATAAATAAATTATTTTATATTTTAGTCCAAGTGTTCAATGATTATTCAACATATGTTTACTAGCGTTCAAATATATAAGGTGTACAACAAGTATCCGATATATGTCTAATATGTTCAAGAAGTATCTGATACATGTCTAATATGTTCAACAAGTGTCCACCTCTCGTAATGGACATGTTACCCTAGTTGAAGTGTCCATGCTTCATAGGCGTACGATAAAATTGTCTTGAGGTTAGATTTTACTAGTGTTCTTTGGAGTAGGATTTTAACTCATTTTGATATTTATTGGGTTATGCCTTTGGATATTTGTTCTCTCTTTTCAATTTCTCCTTTTAGATCAAGAAGAAACCGGAAGGGAGTTTTTTGGGATTGTGTTGTGGTGGCTCTATTTTGGGTGATTTGGATCGAGAGGAACAGTCACATTTTCAACAATTTGGCTCGTGAACATCATCATCTTTGGGATCTTCTTTTGTATTTCATTTACTTATGGAAACAATGCGCATTTAGATTTTGGTTTACTTTTTCTTCATTGTACTTAGCTTGGAACTCCTTTTTACTATGTAATTTCTTATGGAGGTCCTCTCAACCTCTTGTACATTCTATATTTTTAATAAAATTATTGTGAATTCTTCTAAAAATTGACTTATTTCTTCATCTTCCCCTTATTATTATGGTTGTTTTTATCATTAGTATGTTCATGGGGATCCTTAATTGTTATCATCAAAGGCACTGACAGCATCCCTTTTTCACTTTTGTATCACAGCGGTCATGGTCATGTCGGTGTTGAAACCTTCGCTGAATTTACTTTCAATTCCTCTTTGCCTCCTTTGCATTCATATCTTGGTGGTAGGCGAATGCTGTTCAGTTTTTATTTGCTAAATCAATATTTTGGGTTTTCATGTTAAATTTATTTGGGGAATATCTCCTGCAATTGCATGTATAACAGAGGTTGAGGATGCTCCTCACAGAATGACTTTCCTGGACGGTGGTGCTATCCTGAACCTTCTCATATTGTATATTGACGGTATTTGTTTGTTTCTTATAACATTGATTGCTTGGGCTTAAATGCGGTGATAGAGTATTATGGAAATTTTGCACAATTTTTGGAAATGAATAACTGATTAGTGATCACATCCTATGATCTTATACTTTCAGCCGGCGTTATAATCTTTCATGTATATAGATTCACCCTCACTGTGGGGACTTGGGAAATATCATGTTAATTATCCTCTTGGTAGATGCTGGAATGCATGTTTCATGAGTTAGACATAATGACCCATAGAATGGTAAATGATTCAGTTGAGGAGTCCTTGAGTTTTCTAACGTTATTGGACAGTCAATTTTTCATGATTAGACTGGTTGCTTACTTTCAAATAAAGAATGAAGGAAAAATGGTCAAATGTGTTTAGGGTTTAGGGTTTTTTGTATTTTGTTTGAAAGGCCTTTTGTATTTAGGTTTGCCTCTAATTGGAAGGCCTTTTTGTATTTTGTTTAGCCTTTTTGGCTCTTTCATACATCGATGAAAAGATGTGTTTATTATAAAAACAATGGTCAAATGTGTATTACAACAATTGTCTTTGGGATGCTTTTTACTTTTCAGGATTTGTGTTGTTCCCAGAAGCTACTCTACCTCTCAGAATGATCCGACCACATTTTATTGCTGCCGTTGAAAGAATATTGTCTAACCCCAATGTTCCTAATACCTTAGGAGTGGTATGTGCTCATTTTAGGTATTATGCGTATAGTTTCAAATATTTCTTGACATCCTTTTCTCGGTTGATCAAATGGGATTTGAATTCTATTTAGGTTCATATTTCATTGGAGTCTGATAATGAGATTGCATATATTGGGACAACTGCAGAGGTATTATTGCTAGACTTTGATCCATGGTCTCTTTCCCTTAACAAGCAAAAGATTGATCTCTTTTGAAATATTTTGAGATTGCATGTTTATGCTTTTTTTTTACTTTATACCACATGCCAAATATGAGCCTTCATATTAGGGTTTTCTTGGTTTTTTTTAAGGATTTTAGATTTTTTTTATGGAACCTTCCCCTGCCTGCTCTACATTGCCTCTTAAGCACAATTCGAAGAAGAACTTTCTCTCTCATTCATACTTTATTTCTTTTACACAATTTACTTTAACATCCAAAATTCATGTACTTGACTTTCAATTTTAAAATTTAAACCTTCCTTTTTATACCATGATGAACTTGTAATTACTCATTTTTATTCTCTTTGTATATTGTTCCATTGTCCTAAAATGAACTACCAACACCTCAAAAAATTGTGTAGTTTCTACTCAACTAAAGCTTCCAAACGGTCACTATCATGTCGTTAAGCCACTATCTCATAGGCAATAGTATCTGAAATTTGGCCTCTTCTCTTGTTTTGAGGTTGTTTGCCTTCTATCTAAGTTTTAATGTAAAGGCTGCGGTATTTCTGATGAAATGCAGCCACTGTAGGTTACCAACTCTCTCTTTAATATTACAGATTCGGCAGTTCCGGAGATTGGAGGATGGGTCCCTTAATTTGCTTACCAGAGGGAAGCAACGATTTCACCTTAGACGCCAATGGTCTGATGAATATGATGTGGTTGTAGAGAGTTCATTTTCTTGCGTTGTTTACATTATTTATTTCTGACTTTTTAGTATTTTATGATGCGAGAGGCTGCATCAGAGTCTAATTTGGTATTGGATTTTGATCTCTTTAGCCATGGGGAGAAGTCCTAATTATCCAGGAAGATTTGCCATTAAGGACTCCGCGAGATGCATTGGGCGACTTGGCTCCCGGTACTCTTCAGCACCACAGTATCTCGTGTGCACTGGCCTCACATACTTCTGGCTCTAAACCACGGATGTCCAGGGATGAGAAGGATGATTTAGCTTCCAATTCCGAGGAAAGTTTTAAACCTGAGCTTTCATTGAGAGAGAAGAAAATCCATGTAGCAGTAGCAGCAATTCATGTCAATGAATCTAGTAGTGATGAGAAGATATCTGGGTCAGAGTCAGGACACCAACATGTAATGCCACATCTAAATGACTCTGATTCTTTAGTGGCAATGCATTCTAATCACGAGAAGGAAAATCAAATTACTGGCTTTGTTATAGGAAAGAGTTCCAAACCATCTAGGCATTCTAGCAGAGGGGAAGAACTAAAAAGATGTCAAAGATACTCAAATTTTATTATTATGCATGGGTTTTCAAGAGCATATTGGCCCTGCTGGGTTTACGCTATGTATGACTCTTATTATCTTGCCCAAAAAGCAGCAGGTGACTTCGTTTGCACTCTTTCATTCTCAACATTTTCTTCTGTTTACTGTGTGGATATACATTTTGTTGTTAGTGTAGTTATTTGGTTGTAAAGGTGATTTGTGTTTCTGGATTTTTCAGTGTTCATTGATTAGAAAAATATCTCCTGTTTTCTGTTTGCCATCTCTCAGGCCAGAATATTTTCTGTTTGCAACCTTTGGCTAATTAGATGCAGATGTATTGATCTTATTGTTTTATTCCTTCCCATCACTAATTGCAGCTTTGTGGAAGCAGATAGTGGGGGTACCGAACATGGATGGTTTTGTGAAGAATCCTGGCTTTTTGTCATTCTATATTGCTAGTAAACTTCCAGTGTATGAATCTACTAGACAGGAGCTCCTGGAGATGGACGGCATTTCAACCAGATTACACCGGGAAATTGAGTTACTCAAGACTATTTATGTTATCCAATGTAAATATTGTCAGGTACTGAATATATCTCTATGTACACATGGTTGCGCTCGTCTATTCTATTTCTTGCATCTGCGGCTCTGCCCTTAACTTATGCTTGCCTATTGCACTTTCTGTATGGTCATTCCACAGCTCACTTTACTGGTCATTGTTTTTTCGTCATTTCCTCTTATGCAGGCAATTATAGGCAAGCGCAGGGATATGTTGGTGATGTCCAGTGAAGGTCCTCTCGTTGCTTATGTGGACCAGCATAATAGTGTGCAAGAAATAATTACATTTAACAGAGCAACTAGCTTAGAACAAATCGGACAAGCTGAGACAGAATACAGTTGGTTCCCTGGGTATCTCCTTTCAAACCTTTGAGTAGTCTTTAACATTATTTCTTTGAAAAATACTAGTTTGTTCCTCGTTTAAAAAAAACTAGTTGTGCTGATTTTGTTTCTTGCACAACATTAGGCTTGAGGTAGAAGTATAATTGTCCTGTTTGTTGCCCTTGAAATTTTTACATGAGTAGGTTTCAATGTTAATTAGACTAGTTTTCAGTTATTAATCCATAAACTGGTTGTTTAAAAGGTTTTTGTATTAGCAGTTGGGACTGGGATAGGTGGAACTGGAGCCTTTGACCATATAGGCTATGTTGGATCATAATTATAAGAAGGCAGATGGAGCATGATAGGGCTAAGATAGCATTTTCTACGGGAATCTATATTGAGGTTTTGACAATTAGAAATATATTTTGATATTTATGGATATTCAGAATACAGTGTATTTGTGATAAAATAAGATTATTCTATGTTATTCGGTTATACTTAGAAACCATCTCATGATTTTTGATTAATTAGTGTTTATTTAATGCTAATCTATGACAATTAGAATTTTATATCCCATAAATAAGAGGCTCCTTTCCAACCTTGAGGTCATGAGTTCAAACTATGTTAGCCACCTACCTAGGATATTTTCATATGAGTTTACCGACGTCAAGTGTTGTAAGGCCGTGTGGTTGTCCCGTGAGATTAGTCGAGATACGCCTAACCTGGTTGGACACTCACGATATCAAAAATAAAATAAAAAAATAATAAGTACTAGGTTTTTTCCCTTTAATTATTATTATTATTATTATTTTGCATTCGTGAGTATAGAATGACAGTTTATTATAGATGTCAAATTCTTTACTTCCCTTTTTTTTTAGGTACACGAGGATGGTGTCAATCTGTGAAATATGCGAAACTCAATTAGGATGGTTCTTCACTGCCACAAGCACAAATCTGAAGCCTAGCTCGTTTTGGGGAATACGAAGTTCCGAGATAAAAGATGGCACTTATTATTAATACATTAAGTTTCGTTACTTTTCTTATACCACAAAAGTTTCTAGTATTTGATCTCTGTATTCAAATGCTTTACTTCTGTAGATAGTGCTTCTATTGAAACAACTGACTACTCATACAGTGATGAGTGTAAATTGTAAAAGTTTAACTCATATACTTCAAACATTATGTTGGATTTCCTTGGCATTATTTCTTTTTAAATCGTTAACTCTTGCATTTTAGATAATATGGTTTTATCTATCCCGATCTATCTTTGGGTGGGAAACCACATTCCCAACCTATGCCGATCCATCCTCATAAAAAATATGGTTTTATTCCTGTCTCGGTTTATCTTGGCCTTGGTTGGACAATAAACCATATTCCTACCCTTTCCCTGTTGGGGTTAGCTGGGAAGGAAGGCAGAAAGCCTTTCTCGTTTTTTCTTGATAAGGGAGAATATTGTATCGAGGGTTTGGTCGTGAATGGAAGAAGTGTTCATCAACGACGAATAAGATTGACAAATGAGTTAGAAATTAATTATGAAAGATCAAAGAGATGAATAAAGGAAAGAAGACTGACAAAGAAAAATGGAGGAAGATGATGTTTCATTGAATTATAGGGATATTTATAGAAATTGAGTGGTATTTTTTCTTAATTTATGGATCGGGACCTATTTATATAGTGCATTTATCAAATTAGATTCCTGCATACCAAACACACAAGTTTTCTATTTTCAGGCATCCAAAACTTATGTCGGCATTCCAAATACTCTTATACTGTCATTATTTTTCCTAGAGAAAATTGCATAAAGAACACCTAGAGTCAAAAGAGGAAGTAACAATTCTACCTTAAAACGTTTAATTTAAGTAATTGACCTCCTAAATTTTATAAGATATTAAATTTAGACTCATAAAATTTTAATTTGATAAATTATTTTTAATTAATATTATTATAAAATATCTATGGAAACGGGTCTCTATCTCGTCCCATCCCTTTGGGATCGAGGAGAAGAGTTTTTCTCTCATCTCACTTTTTCTTATTTTATTGATATTTAAGATGTATTTTTCGATCATTCGTTGGTTTTCAAAGGATAATTTAACTATTTGAGGATTTGTGAAAAATTAAAATTTTATGCATATAATATTTAATATTTTATAAATTTTATGAGTTAATTGCTTGGGGGTAGTTTCTATGAGATATCTTTCTTACCTAAATTTGAAGAAATTTAATTAATTATATTAAACAAATAAATAACACGATATCAAAATAAATAAAAAAATAAAAATAAATAAATAAATAGCAAACACGGGCATGTGGTCCTTCTCATCTGTGTATATACACTGTGAGCTGACACGGTGCCGCGGGTACGGCTCAGGCGGGCAACGAACTTCTTCTTGTTCTACTCAGTCCTGCGGATTCAAGAACCATAACAATGGAGAACGAAAGCATTTTGGAGGTAGAGAGGCGCCGTCTCGAGCGGATTCTCCAGCTTCTTCACGAAGCATCACAAGAGCACGCTGACGATGATCGCGATACCGAGTAATGATCATCTTCCAACTTTGTTCTTACCATTGTCTTATTTGCTTCGCTTTTCACATTTCATCGCCACCTAGGGTTTTGGAGATACAGAGGCGCCGTCTCGAGCGGATTCTGCAGCTTCGCCACGATGCGTCACAAGTCGGCGCGGACTACGATCGCGATGTCGAGTAATGTTTTCATCGCCACCTTGGATTTTTGAAGCATTGTTGCTGTTTTGTGATTCTATTTTCAAAGATTTGGTTATTTCTGAGTGAAAATGGTACCGTCATTGTATAACATAGTGAACAATTTCTCCAGTCCTATGTCGCAATGGCTGCGTTGCTATTTGAGTTAATCGTTGGATATGCTAATGGCTTTAAAACCAAGGCACGTCTTATTTTCTCATGTCTGTTCTGAAATTTTTGAAAATTTGAATTGGAAATAAAGATTTGGAGTTTTGGAGATTCGAGACCAGTCTATGTTTGGTTCTATCCGTCATTCCCCCACTCTTTGTGAAGTTACCAAGTAAACTTAGAGAAGAAGGCACCTTAGTAATTGGGTTATTTTCTGTCATTATCTTGAAGTTGATAATGCATGTTATATGAGGCTACCGCGTAAGGACTAGTACAAGTATTAGATTGTTAGTTCTCTACTTTCCCATCTGAAATTATAAGTTATGAAATTTATATGATATCTTCCTGTACCAACGAAAAGTAATTTCAATAATGGATTGCTTCATTTGAGTATAATATAATGGTTTATTCCCATTATTATTATTGTTGTTGTTTTCCTGGGGATCCTTAATTGTTATCATCAAAGGCACTGATACCATCCTTTTTTCAATTTCGTATCAAAGCAGTCATCATAGTCATGGCGGAGCTGAAACCTTCGCTGAATTCACTTTCAATTCCTCTTTGCCTTCTCTGCATGCATATCTTGGTGGTAGGCAAATGCTCCACTTTTAATTTGCTAAATCAATATTTTGGGTTTTCATGTCAAATCTTTTGGGGTATATTGTACATTATTACTAATATTTCACGTGACTATGTGAACAGAGCTTGAGGACGTTCCTCTTAGAAGGGTTTTTCTGGATGGTGGTGCTATAGTGAACCTTCCTATACATTATCAATATGGTATTTTTTTGTTTATTGATTTATTTGCTTCTAGCATTGATTACATGGTTAAGTGCGGTAATAGAGTATTATGGAAATTTTTTCCCATAAAAAAAAAAGTATTATGGAAATTTTGTGCAATTCTTGGAAATGAATAGGTATTTCCTGGAGATAACTGATTGCATAGATTCACCTTATGATCTTAAATGTATATAGTTTTGAAGCAGTAGCAGTTCACCCTTAGGGACTTGGGAAATATCATGTTAATTATCCTCTTGCCTGATGCTGTTAGATGCTGGCATGCATGTCTCAAGAGTTGGACATGACTCATAGAATGAAGAATGGTTCAATTGAGGAGTCCCTGAGTGTTCTAATGTTAATAGATAGTTAATTTTTCATGATTAGACTGGTCAGATATGCTTTCTTTTGAAAAAGAATGAAGAAAAAATGGTCAAATGTGTATCTCAATAATTGTCTTTAGGATGCTTTTTACTTCTCAGGAGTTGTGTTGTTCCCAGAAGCTACTCTACCGGTCAGAGTTGTCCGACCAAATTTTATTGCTGCCGTTGAAAGAGTATTGTCGAATTCTGATGCCCCTAATACGCTAGGAGTGGTATGTGCTCATTTTTATGTATTATACGTATAATTTCAAATATTTCTTGACATCCCTTTCTCAGTAGACTAAACGAGTTTTGAATTCTATTTAGATTCACATTTCCTTGGAGTCTGATAATGAGATTGCATATATTGGGACAACTGCAGAGGTATTTTTGCTAGACTTTGATTCATGGAGTCTTTCCCTCAATGGGCATAAGATTGATCTTTTTTGAAATGTTTTGAGATTTCATGTTGTATGCTTTTTTACTTGTTACCAGCCACATGCCAAGTATGAGCCTTCATAATAGATTTAGATTTTTATGGAACCGTCCCCTGCCTGCTCTACATTGCCTCTCAGACACAATACAATTTCAAGGAAGAAAATTTTCCCTCATACTATATTTTTTTACACAATTTACTTGTGTTTGTTTGCCTTCTATCTAAGTTTTTTAATGTAAAGGCTGCCGTATTTCTGATGAAATACATCCACTAATATACTAACAACTTTCTCTTTATATTACAGATTCGGCAGTTCCGGAGGTTGGAGGATGGGTCAATCAATTTGCTTACCATAGGGAGGCAACGATTTCACCTTAGACGCCAATGGATGGATGAATTAGATATGGTTATAGCAAGTTCATTTTCCTCAGTTGTTTATATTATTTATTTCTATTTTTTCAGTATTTTACGGTGCGTGTCTAATTTTGTATTGAATTTGATCTTTTTAGACGTATGGAGAAGTTCAAATTATCGAGGAAGATTTGCCATTGAGGACTCCACAGGATGCATTAGGTGACCTGGCTCCCAGGAATACTGTTCAGCACAAGAGTCTCGCACTAGTCTCATATAATTCTGGCTCTAAACTACATATGTCCAGGGATGAGGAAGAGGGTCCAGCTTCTAATTGTGAGAAAATCTTTGAACGTGATCTTTCATCGAGAGAGAGGAAAATCCACCTAGCAGCAATTGATTTCAATGAATCTAGTAATAGTAGTAGTGATGAGAAGATATCTGGGTCAGAGTCGGAACACCAACATGCAATATCAAATGACTCTGATTCATTAGGCTCAATGCGTTCCGATCATGAGAAGGAAAATGAAATTACTGGCTTTGATATAGGAAAGAGTTCCAAATCATCTAGGCAATCTAGCAAAGGGAAAGAACTCAAAAGATGTCAAAATAATTTAAATTTTAATAGGATGCATGGGTTTTCAAGAGCATTCTGGCCCTTTTGGGTTTACTCCATGTATGACGCCTATTATCTTGCGCAAAAAGCAGCAGGTGACTTCATTTGCACTCTTTCATCCTCAACTTTTTCTTCTGTTTGCTGTGTGTATATATATATCTGTTAGTGTAATTATTTGGTTGTTAAGGTGATTTGTGTTTCTGTATTTTTCAGTGTTCATTGATTGGAAAGATATCTCCTGTTTTCTGTCTTCCATCTCTAGGATAGAATATTATCTGTTTGCTATACCTGTGGACAATTAGAGGCAGATGTATCATTTTTTTATGCCTTTCCATCACAAATTGCAGCTTTGTGGAAGCAGATAGTGGGGGCACCAAACATGGATGATTTTGTGAAGAATCCTGGCATTTTGTCATTCTATATTGCTAGTAAACTTCCAGTTTATGAATCTACTAGACAGGAGCTCCTGGAGACAGATGGTATTTCATATAGATTATACCGGGAAATTGAGATACTTCAGTCTATTGATATCATTCAATGTAAAAATTGTCAGGTACTTAAGAGTCTGTGTACTATATGCTTGTGTCCGTCCATTCTATTTCTTACATTTTCCCTGAACTTAAGCTTGCCTATTGCACTTTGTATGAAGTCATTCCACAACATATTTTGCTGGTCAATTTTTTTCGCATTTTGCAGACAGTTGTAGCCAAGCACACAGATATGTTGGCGATATCTAGTGAAGGTCCTCTTGGTGTTTATGTGGACCCCTATGGTTGTGCGTATGACATAATTACTCTTCATAGAGCAAATGGCTTAGTGCAGTTTGGACGAGGTGGGACGGATCACAGTTGGTTCCCTGGGTATCTCCTTTCGAACCTATGAGTTGTTTTATACATTATTTATTGAAAAATACTATTTTCGTTCCTCGTTTTTTTACAAAAAAATGGCCATGCTGATTTTGTTTCTTGCAGCACTACATTAGGCTTGAGGGTTAAGTACAATTGACCTTTGGTTGTTCCTGAAATTTTTACACGAGTAGGAGAATAGTACGAGATTGATTTGGACTAGTTTTCGGATATAAATTTATATACTGGTTTATGATAATCTATGACATTTAGAATCTTTGCACCCGTAAATATGTACTAGTGTAACATATTTAACACCCCTTCTCTTTTCAGGTATGCACGGATAATCTCTATCTGTATCACCTGTCAAACTCAATTAGGATGGCATTTTACTGCCATAGACGAGAATCTGAAACCTAGATTGTTTTGGGGAATACGAAGTTCCCATATAAATGACGGCACATATTATTAACACGTTAAGTTTTGTTAATTTTCTTATTATGCATACAAGTTTGTAGTGAATATGCGTTTCTATTTGTTTTTTATATTCAAATGCCTACTAATGTAGATAGAGTGCTTCTACTTCGATTGCAACGACGTAAAAAATTGGCACGGGAACTTGCGACTGCCTCAACCTCAAGTAGAGATGGGACTGCTATAAGTTCACATGCGACCTATGATAAATATAAATTAATTTGCTGTAGTTGTAACTATGATCTGATTCTGAATGCGAGTGAGATATGTTGCTATGTTGAACATCTTTCTTCATAAATTACATGAAGTTTCGCACATACTTTTTATTTATATATTTATTTAAACTCCCCAATTGGAACATCAAATAAGTGCACTTGAGAGTAGATTGTAAAAGCTGCCCCAACGCTCGAAGCCTCATGTAGGTTTCTCGTCAACAGATGACTTAAAAAATATAGCACATGTTTTAAAAATGACATTCGTCATAGAGACTCCTTCAATCTGAATTAAATATAAACGTGGGGGTTTAATTTTTATCTTGAGATAAAATATATATATATAGTACCTTGATAAAACGTTAATGATCAGCTTGGAATTTTTAATAAACGTGAGCGATTAAAAAAAAGAAAAGTAAACGTATCCTTTTCGAACGGTCATTGTTTTTCTAATCGGAGAAGGGGAAACACCAACTTGCTCTTGGCGCGAGATGGGTGATCAGGCGTAAAAACTAATCTTTCTTAACCTTTAATTTTTCCTTAAATTCATATTAAAAAATGTTTTAAAATTGTTTTAGATTTCATTTCGCGTATTTATCTTACAATCTTGGCGCCAGATTGCTGATGTTGTAAGCAATACGTTCATTTCAGTCTTGCAGATTCAAGAACCCTAACAGTAACTATGGTGTACGAAAGATTTCTGGAAATACAGAGGCGCCGTCTCGAGCAGAATCTTCTGCTTAATCATGATGATCGCGTTGCCGAGTAATGTTCATCTTCAAATTTTGCTGTTTCCGTCTTTCTCTTTGCTTAGGGTTTTTTTGTTTTTTGTTTTTAAAAATTTAAGAATTGTTTCTGTTTTGTGAGTTTTTGTTCAAAGAAAGTTTAGCTGTCATTCCTCAGTGTATATCACTTTTAGTTGACTCGATTAATTTCTCCGGTCCTCGAATGTCGCAATGTACGTGGTTTTTGTATATTTTTATCTTTTGTTTTACGTTTATAGCTGCTATTTGAATGAATTGTTGGATATCATGTCTGTTCTGTGCTGAAATTTCTTGAAAATTTGAATTGGAAATTTATTTTTAAAAAAAAAAAAAAAAAAGTATGCAGATTTATATGTTCTATCTAGTCATACCAACAAAAGGTAATTTCGATAATGGACTGTTTCATTTGTGTACTATATAATTGTCTTTGAGGTCAGATATTCATATTCATATTTTATTTTTATTCTTTTTCTTCCCCTTATTATTACTGTTGCTGTTATTATTTTTCATGGGGGATCCTTAATTGTTGTCACCAAAGGCACTGATGCCATCCTTTTTTCACTTCCGTATCAAATCAGTCATGGTCATGGTGGCGGTGAAACCTTTGCTGAATTTAATTTCAATTCCTCTCTGCCTGCTTTGCATACATATCTTGGTGGTAGGCAAATTCTGTTCAGTTCACTTTATTTGCTAAATCTATATTTTGGGTTTTCATGTCAAAACTTTTAGGGGTATATTATTACTAATATTTTCCGCGACTGCGTCTAATAGAGCTTGAAGATGTTCCTCTTAGAAGGGCTTTTCTGGATGGTGGTGCTATCGTGAACCTTCCTATATTCTATCAAAATGGTATTTGTTTGTTTTTTGATCAATATACTTCAAGCATTAATAGCGTGGTTAAGTGCGGTAATAGAGTATTATGGACGTTTTGCAAAATTCTTGGAAATGAATAGGTATTTCCTGGAGATAACTGAAAACATAGAATGATCGTATCATCTTATGTTCAGTTGTTATAATCTGTCATGTATATAGTTTTGAAACAGTCAGCAATTTGTCCCCACTTTAGCGCTTGGGAAATTTGACATATCATGTTAATTATCCTCTTGCTTGATGCTGTTAGATGCTTGCATGCATGTCTCAAGAGTTGGACATGATGACCCATAGAATGATAAATGGTTCAATTGAGGAGTCCCTGAGTTTTCCAACAATTTTCATGATTAGACTCGTCAAATAACTTTTCCTCTAAAAAAATAAGAATGATTGAAAAATGGTCAGATGTGTAACTCAACAATTGCCTTTGGGATGCTTTTTACTTCTCAGGAGTTGTCTTGTTCCCAGAAGCTACTCTACCTCTCAGAGTGGTCCGACCATTTTTTGTTACTGCTGTTGAACGAGTATTATGTAACTCCGATGCCCCTAATACCATAGGAGTGGTATGTGCTCTTTGTATGTAATATACATTTAGTTTCAAATATATCTCGTCATCCTTTTCTCAATAGATCACATGGGATTTGAATTCTATTCAGATTCACATTTCCTTGGAGTCTGATAATGAGATTGCATTTATTGGGACAACTGCAGAGGTATTATTGGTAGACTTTGATCCATGGACTCTTTCCCTTAACAGGCAAAAGATCGATCTCTTTTGAAATATTTTGAGATTTAATGTTTTATGCTTTTTTACTTTATATCGCATGCCAAATATGAGCCTTCATCTTAGATGGTTCTAGAATTTTGTATGGAACCTTCCCCTACCCGCTGTACATTGCCTCTCAAACACATATCATAGAAGAAATTTCTCCCTCATACTCTTTTCTTTTACACATTTTACTTTAACGTCCCAAATTCATGTACTTGACTTTCATTTTTTACAATTTAAACCTTTCCTTTTCACACCATGATGGACTTGTAATTACTTGTTTTTATTCTCTTTGATTTATATTATTCCAATATCCTAAAAAATGTTTTATCAGCACCTCAAAAAATTGTACAGTTTCTACTCAACTAAAGCTCCCATATGGTAGCTATCATGTCGTTATGCCACTGTCTCAAAGGCAATAGTATCTGAAATTTGGCCTCTTGTCGTGTTTTGAGGTTGTTTGCCTTCTATCTAAGTTTTAATGTTAAGGCTGCCTTATTTCTGATGTAATGCAGCCATTGTAGGTTACCAGCTCTCTCTTTATATTACAGATTCAGCAGTTCCGGAGGTTGGAGGATGGGTCACTCCATTTGCTTGCTAGAGGGAGGCAACGATTTCACCTGAGACGCCAATGGCTTGATGAAATAGATATGGTTAAAGAAAATTCCTTTTCCTTAGTTGTTTATAGTATTTATTTCTGTTTTTTTAGTATGTTATGGTACATGTCTAATTTGGTATTGGATTTTGATCTTTTTAGACGTATGGAGAAGTTGAAATTATCCAGGAAGATTTACCATTAAGGACTCCACGGGATGCATTAGGAAACTTGGCTCCCCGGAGTACTATTCAGCCCAAGAGTCTCTCGTGTGCAGTTGCACTGGTCTCATATACTTCTGGACCTAACCCATGTAGGTCCAGGGATGAGGAGGATGATCCAGCTTCTAGTTCTGAGGAAATCTTTGACCGTGAGCTTTCATTGAGAGAGAGGAAAATCCATCTAGCAGCAATTGATTTCAATGAATCTAGTAGTGATGAGAAGATATGTGGGTCAGAGTCAGAACACCAACATGCAAAATCACTTCTAAATGACTCAGATTCTTTAGTGTCAATGCATTCTGATCACGAGAAGGAAAATGAAATCACTGGCTTTGATATAGGAAAGAGTTCCAAAGCATCTAGGCAATCTAGCAAAGGGAAAGAACTCAAAAGATGTCAAAGAAACTTGAATTTTAATATGATGCATGGGTTTTCAAGAGCATTTTGGCCCAACTGGGTTTATTCTATGTATGACTCCTATTATCTTGCGCAGAAAGCGGCAGGTGACTTCATTTGTACTCTTTCATTCTCAATATTTCTTCTGTTTGCTGTGTGGATATACATTTTGTTTTTAGTGTAATTATTTGGTTGTAAAGGTGATTTGTGTTTCTGTATTTTTCACAGTTCATTGATTATAAAAATATCTCCTGTTTTCGGTCTGCCATCTCAGGATAGAATATTATCTGTTTGCAATACCTCTGGATAATTAGAAGCAGATGTATTATCTTTTTATTCCTCTTTGTCACTAATTGCAGCTTTGTGGAAGCAGATAGTGGGGGTACCAAACATGGATGATTTTGTGCAGAATCCTGGCCTTTTGTCATTCTATATTGCTAGTAAAATTCCAGTTTATGAATCTACTAGACAGGAGCTCCTGGAGATGGATGGCATTTCATATAGATTATACCGGGAAATTGAAATACTTCAGTCTATCGATACCATCCAATGTAAAAATTGTCAGGTAGTCAATAGTCTCTGTGTACACATGCTTGGGCCCATCTATTCTATTTTTTGCATTTGCCCTCTCAAGTTTGCCAATTGCATTTTGTATGAAGTAGTTCATCGACGTATATTGCAGCAGGTCATTTTTCTTTTCATTTCCTCTTATGCAGACAGTTATAGCCAATCACACTGATATGTTGGCAATATCTAGTGAAGGTCCTCTTGGTGTTTATGTGGACCCCTATGGTTGTACCCATGACATAATTACTCTTCGTAATGCAAATGGCTTAGCGCAGTTAGGACGAGGTGGGACAGATCACAGTTGGTTCCCTGGGTATCTCCTCTCGAACCTATTTTTACATTAATTCCTGAAAAATACTGTGTTTCTTCCTCTTTTTTTAAATAAAAAAGTGGTGCTGATTTTTTGTCTTGCACTACATTAGGCTTGAGGGTGAAGTACATGGTTGATCTGCTCCTGAAAATTTTACAGGAGTAGGAGAATAGTTTCAACGTTGATTAGAACTAGTTTTCGGTTATTAATTTATTAACTGGTTGTTTAAAAGGATTTTGTGTCCGGACTTGGAACTAAGATTACTGTTGGGAAGCCTTTGACCAAATAGTCTATGTAGGATATTAATGAAAAACGTAGGACTTAGATCACGTTTCTTTTCGGAATCTATATTTAGTTTGACAATTAGAAATATATTTTGATATTTATGGATACTCATAACATAGTATATTCTAGATGACATAGCATTTGAATATGTTATTTGGTATAAGTAGATTTCATCTCATGGTTTTAGATTAGTAAGTGTTTATTTAATGATAATGTACGACATTTAGAATGTTTGCCCCCTAAATAAGTATCAATGTAACATATGCTATATTAGACACCTCTTTTTGAATATTCAACATGATTTAAAATCTTACATCATAGAATGATGATTATTATAGATGCCGAACTCAAACTTCCCTTTTCAGGTATGCACGGACGATCTCAATCTGCATCATGTGTCAAACTCAATTAGGATGGCATTTTACTGCCATAAACGAGAATCTGAAACCTAGATCGTTTTGTGGAATACGAAGTTCTCATATAACTGATGGCACATATTATTATACAAGTGATAATCTTCATATTTGATGTTTATATTCAAATGCTTACAAATGTAGACAGAGTGTTTCTGCTTCGATTGAATCAACCGAAAAAATTGGCACGGGAACTCGCAACCGCCTCAACCTCAAGTAGAGATGGATTGCTATAAATTCACGTGTGATCCTATTATAAACATAAATCAGTGTGCTGTACTTGTAATGTAACTATGATCTGATTCTGAAGGCGAGTACATCTTTCTTTAAGTAATTTAACATGTCAAGAATATATATATATATGAAGTTTATCACGTACTTTTTTTTAATTATTGAACTCCCCGATTGGAACATCAAATAAATGCGACTATATATAATAATTACTAGATTTAATTGACTATTCATACATTCTTGAGAGTAAATTGTAAAAGCTGCCTCAACACTTGAAGCCTCATGAAGGTTGCTCCAGGGCCGTTCCTAAAGAAGTAAGGGCTCAGTGCGATAATAGCCCAGTACGATATATAGTTTTGGCCAATCATTAAAAAATTACTTTTATTAAAACACAATAAAAAATATATATAATAAAAAAATTTAGAAAATTGGATTTAGAAATGTATTAAAAAACAGGGTTTTTCAAAATAAATCAAACTTTTACTCTATTATAAATTAAAGATAAAAATATTAGTATTGGGCATAATTTTTCATAATAATAACTAAAAAAAATTTCAATTATTAATCAAATTTTTTTTATAGATTTAATTTAATAACATTCAATTTATATTAATTACTAAATATAAAAATATAATAAATGAAAATTTGTAAAAAGAAAAAATCAGGATTTATACTCTAAGGGTCGAACTCGACTTGAGAGTTAATTTTAAGGGAAACGAAGCCAACACACCACAAAATGATGTTTGCTAATATTTCTCTTTTTAGTTTTAATAATATAAAGATTCCAGACTACATTTGGGGCCCCCAATGTTCGGGGCCCGTTCCGTCGCACCGGTTGAAAAGTGCCAAAACCGGCCCTGGGTTGCTCTTGCAATATTTTTTAGGGTAAAATACAAATGAGATCCTGTGGTTTTATTCAAATGCATGAACACCCCCTGTGGTTTGAAAATGGCAAATCACACTCTTGTGATTCCAAAAAATTTCAGTCAGGCCCCTCCCCTTCAATGTCATTAATTTTCTTTTAATCATTACTTCTTCATTTGAACTCCGATTTGGATGATTCAAGATGTTTTAAATCCTCATTTCGGTATCTATGCTATGGCCACTCAATAACTTCTAAATCATCAATAAACAAAAGAGTTAACGGTGTCAATCATACCCAGTATTTTGATGTTAATAAACTCTTTTATTTATTAATCATTTCAAAGTTTCGAAGTGACTATTATGTAGAGCTTTAAATGAGGATTCCAAAACATTTTTAATCATCCAAATCGGAGTTCAAACGAATAAGTTATGACTAAAAGAAAATTATTGGCATTGAAGGGAGGTCTCGAATTGAAAAAATTTAGAATCACAGGGATGTGATTTTCCATTTTCAAACCACATGATGTGTTCATGCATTTGAAAAAAACCTCAGGGATCTCATTTGCATTTTACCCTATTTTTTAATGTTTCAAAAAGGATTAGGATTGAATATGTGGTCAATTTTTTATGAAAAAAATTATAATCAGGAGTAGAATTGAATTAAATTAAAACCTTGAAAAAAAGTTAATGATTAAATTAGAATTTTTAATAAACGTGAGATTAGTCAAAAAGGGGGGCTAATTTTATTAATAATCAAAAGGAAGAGACTAATTACAAAAATATTGATGGCACCATTTTTATTACGGATTTGGCTAAATACCTCCACCGGAAAAAGTGAAAAGACAAAAAATACCATTGATTTAATTTTCCTTAAATCATGCAATATTTAAGGAATTTATTAAATCCCTAAAATTATGCATGATTTAAGATAAATTAAAAACTAAAAAATTAAATAAAAGAGAAATTTAATTCTATTATATCTAATAACTAAAATAAATCTTCCTTGAAACTCCTTTCATCTTCATTATTCCTCCAAATGCAATAAAACCACCATTTATGCTTCTTCAAGCTACAAAATTTAAAAAAAGAAAAAACAATGGTTAGTTAAACAAAGTTATGGTGGTTTATATTAAAACCGATAAAAACATGTTTATTTTGTTAAACCAGAGAAAAAAAACACGTAGAAACAAACCAAAGCTCTGATAATTTTAGTCTAAACAAACCACTATTAGTTTACACGTGTTTATATTTGTCAAATACCAATAAAAATCTATAGTTGAACATTATTAAACCAATAAAAACAGGTTTATATTTGTTAAACTAGAGAACAAAAAACTAGAAACAAAACAAAGCTATGATAATTTTAGTCTAAACAAAACCACTGTTAACACACATGTTTATATTTGTTAAATACTTAAAAAATAATAGTTTAACATTATTAAAACAATAAAAACAGGTTTTATATTTGTTAAACCAGAGAACAAAAACTTAGAAACAAACCAAAGCGATTTTAGTATAAACAAATCATTGTTAACACACATGTTTATATTTGTAAAATACTTATAAAAATCCATCGTTTAACATTATTAAATAAACAAAACAAAACTAGAAATAAACATATGTAAAAAAAATGGTCAAAACCAATGAAATCCTTTGTTTAACATTATTAAACAAACGTAATGGAGAAAACAACTTAAAAATTAATAGAGAATTGAACATGTTGTCAGCAACTTTCTTTGTAGGGAAATTCCAGCATCCTCCATAGAAAAATGCGGGTGAGCAATGAACAATGATTCCCACTCTCGTTTCTCTATCTAACCGAAGCTTCACTTTTATCTTCTTACTTCATAGTTTCAGAGAGAGAGAGAGAAAAAACATCATTACCAATGAAATCTTTTAAAATGAAATTCAGAGTTATTTTGATAAGCTTGTTAATGAAGGAAGTTGTAAACGTGAACAATGGATACTGTATATTTGGTTGAAGAGAGGAAAATTGAAAACGAAATGATGAAAAAAATTAAAACCATAGATTTGAAAATTGAACTAATTATGGAAATAGTCTCAAAATTAAGGAAATCAAAACAGACTGAAGGGAGCAAATCCTATGAAAATTGAAAATAATTAAAATTAAATAAATTTGTAATTAAGAATGAAATCAGAAATTAAAAAAACTAAAAATAAAATGGTTACCAAATTCTAAAAAGGGTAAAAATGTCAAAAAAAAAGATGACGAAACCACCATTGACGACCATAATTGTATATATTTATAAATAGAGTTAAACGCATAAATGACCCCTACATTTTGAGCTTTTTTCGATTTACACCCTGCACTTTTAATTTGAAAAATTTCACCCCTACACTTTCATAAGCCATCAAAAGTTATATTTTCCATCTAAACTAACATCATCCCCATTATTTTAATTATTTTCTATTTTTTTATTCATAATTTTCTAACAAGGGTTAGAATTAACCCAACCATAAAAGACTTGCCTTATTATTAGACTTTTTTTTACCAAAGTTTAAAAAACTTTACTGAATGTACCAAAAAAAAAAAATTACCTTCATCTTTCTTTCCCTTTTCACGTTCAGCCTCCATGAGCAACTTCCTATTTCGCTTGAACCAAGAAGTTGAGCACTAAATCCAGTTGAGATTCCATGATACTCGCAACTGACGAGTAGCTAGGATTCAAAAATTTCATCTCCAATTCAAGGTTTCTCGTATGATTGAATGGGAATATTCACTTGGATTAAAAAAAAAACCCAGATTGATAACAAATTTAATCCATTAGATGGAATTTTGACCAAATGTTTTAGATTCATTTAGACATGTTAAAAGCCCCCAAAAAAGAAAATAATATCCCTAGCCGATCAATTTTTCGTTAGTATGAATAATTTTTTGAATCCAATCCAATTAGCTCGTTAGTCGCCACTATCGTCGAATCTCATCTTGATTTGGTGCTTTAGCTTTTGGATTTGCTCAAGAAGAAAGAAGAAGTCGATGGCTTGAATTGGTGCTCATGGAGTACTCAACGCTCATAGATAGAGAAAGAAAGATGAAGATTAAAAATCTTTTTGCTGAGTTAAAACATTAAAAATAAACTTAGGTAAAAAAAAGTCAAATAACAATGTAAGTATTTTATGGTTGGGTTAATTCTAACCCTAGTTAGAAAATAATGAATTAAAAAAATTGAAAATTTTAGAAAACTGCTGTTAGTTTGGATGGAAAACATAACTTTTAATAGCTTATGAAAATATAGGGGGGGAAATTTTCAAATTAGAAGTGCATGTATATAAATTGAAAAAACCTAAAAGTACAAGGGTCACTCATGGCTTTAACCCTCGTAAATAATGTCAACCAGTAGATATTGTTGTAAAAACAGGCAGCGATTTGATTTTGAAAGTAAATATTTCAAAAAATAAACGTGAGATTAAATAAAAAAGAAAAAGAAAAAGAAAACAGGAGAGATAATGTAACCGATCCTTCAGAAAATTAGAAGTTAAGTCAAATCAAAACGATTGCATATTCGCTAACAATTCCGTAGAAGGGAAACGGCAGTCTTGGCGCGCGATTGGTGATCTGTCGTAAAATTATAGCAAATTTTCTACGGAGGAAACTCAGTGAACTTCTTCTCAGTTCTGCTTATTCTTCAAAAAACCTAACAATGGAGAACGATAGGATATTGGAGAGGGAGAGGCTCCAGATCGAGCAGATTCTACAGCTTGATAATGAAGAGTTACGTGTTGAGGAAGTCGATCAAGACTCAGACGATGATCGTGATCCCGATGACGAGTAATGTTCACTTTCGAACTTTGTTGATTCTCGCCTAGGGTTTTTGTAGTATTCTGAATTTAGAATAATCTGAATGGCGATAGGTTTTTTGTACTTTAATAGCTTAATTTGATTTAGAAGAATTGTTCCTGTGGCTGTATTGTGAATTTTAGGTTAAAATGGTGTACCAATGTCAAAATGGATGTGGTTTTTGCATATTTTAACTTTAGTATTATGTGTATAGCTGCTATCAGAGTGAATTTGTTGGATATGGTGGTGGATTTTAAAACTAAGGGACATGGTTAATGGCTTTCAATTGTTAGTTGTATTGTATATCCAATGTTTACTTGCTCGTGGCTGTGCGGGAAGGAACCCTTAAATTTTGGATTGGAAATGGAGTTGGAGATTGAGACCAGTCCATGTGTGGTTCCTTCAGTCATTCCTTAATTGTTATCATCAAAGGCACTGACACCATAATTTTTCACTGTCATATCAAAGCAGTCATGGCCCTGGTGGTGCTGAAGCCTTCTCTGAATTTACCTTTAATTCCTCTTTGGCTTCTTTGCATACGTATCTCGGTGGTATGCAAATTCTTTTCACTTTTTATTTGCTAAATCAATATTTTGGGTTTTGTCAAATCTATTTGGGTAGAGTACTACTCATATATCCTACAACTGCATGTAACAGAGGTTGAGGATGCTCATCACAGAATGACTTTTCTGGATGGTGGTGCTATCCTGAACCTTCCTATATTTTATCTTGAAGGTATTTGTTTGTTTATTCATTATCAGCTTCGAGCATTGATTGTATGGATTTTTAGTGCAGCAATAGAGTAATATGGAAATTTTGCACAATTACTTGAAATGAATCATTTCCTGGAGATAAATAATCACATAAATTCACATTATGATCTGTATATGTTTAAGTGTTATAATCTTTTCATGTATTTTTAGTTTTGAGCAATGGGAAATTCACCCTCATTGTGGGGACCTAGGAAATATCATGTTAATTATCCTCTTGCTTGATGATGTTAAATGACCTTCAGGCCTGTCATGCATGTCTCTAGAGTTTAGATATAATATTACAACCCATAGAACGAAGAATGGTTCAGTTGAGGAGGCTCGATTTTTCTAACTTCGATGGACAAGTCAATTTTTCACGATTATTCTGGTCAAATGTCATTCCTTGAAAAAAAAACAGAAAAAGATAAGTGGTCAAATGTGCATCTACCATTGCCTTTGGGATACTTTTTCTTTCTCGTAGTCGTCTCTATTATTATAACATCATGTAAATTCACCGTGGATATTTCTTAGGAGTTGTGTTGTTCCCAGAAGCTACTCTACCTCTCAGGGTAATCCAATCAAATTTAGTTGCTGCCATTGAAATGGCATTGTCTAGCTCCGATGCCCCTAATACTATAGGTGTGGTATGTGCTCATTTTTTGGGAATTATACATATAATTTCAAATATTTCTTGACATCCTTTCTCAGTATATCAAATGAAATTTGAATTCTATTTAGGTTCATATTTCCTTGGATTCTGATACTGAAAGACTACGTTTTACAAATGTTGGGACAACTGCAGAGGTATTATTACTCGAGTTTGATTCATAGAGCCTTTCTTTTATGGGCATAAGATTGATCTGTTTTGAAACATTTTTAGACTGCATATTTTATGCTTTTTGCTTGTTACCACATGCCTAATTTCAGCCGTTATTGTTTTAGATTAGAAACTATTTCATTAATAATAGATAGACCCAAAAATAACTATTTCAGCTTTGATACCATGTTAAATCACCAATAGACTCAAAAGGTTAAACTATTGGGCTAAGGTAAATTTAATCATTTATAGATTCTCAACATTCCCCCTCACGCATGTGCTCAAATATTTGCACGAGGCCCAATCACGTAGAACATTAATAAATAGGAGGAAATGTCATCACGGGGTTCGAATTTGAGACCTCTACTTTGATACCATATAAGTTTAGAGGGAAAAAATATTTTTCACTATATTATAAAAATAAGAATACATGGGTCTTTATTAAAGACATAGCTAACCTGAACAAGGAAAAAAATATAATATACAAGAAAGGTAAAATAACTGTACAATCTTTCATAGAAATAATGATATTTAGTCTCTCCACCCTCACTTCAGCAAACAAATTCAGCCAATCCTCAGACATAAGAAACCTGGTAATGAGAGATTGAAAAGCTCTGTTATATACTAGATCAAGTAAACATCCAGTCGTCATAGGAATTTCCAGTAAACAAAAATCATCAATAAATTTATTGCATCTTTTCATATTCCTAGTCATTCTGTTGCTTGTAGCCTCATAAGACCACCTATAGACATTAAAGCCCCCCCGAGCAGTAAGGGACCTGAACACAACCCTCCCAGAGTATTAAGTTCATTCCAGAACTGAACTCTATTAGAATTCGAGTTGGCCGATAAATTCCAGCTATCCACACTTTAGTAGAATCTTTTTTTATATAATAAACAAAGCAATTTCATTGATGTATGAAAAAGCCACAAAAGGCCAAAACAAGGATAGAGAGAGAAATACCCCCTTGAAAAACCTCCAGCACCTGGTAAGCAGGATCAGGTTTTTGTGATGGCTTCCCTTGCTTGGTCTTCATTGCCCCTCAAACACACATTGTAGAAGAATTTTCTCCCTCCTACAATCACTTTATTTTTAGTATTCCTACAATTACCGTTTTAATTATTTATCTTAATGTCCCGATTTCGTGTACTTAACTTTCAATTTACTACTGAAACCTTTCCTTTGCTTACCAATCAAAATTCTATTAAAATAGGTGCATGCTATGTGATTGTTTCTTAAGTTAGTCGATTCATAATTTTTTTATTTAAGCTTTAAAAAAATATCATCTCGGAGGGCTTTGCAAATGAATCAATGATCTATTTTGGTAAAAATATAAAGTGTTGTTTGAGAATGGTATTAAAGAATTGTTCACATTTTCGAAACAAAGTTCCATCTTTTTACATGTAGAAAGCCGTTTTGGATGATGAATTTTAATGTCATTTTGAGTTCAGCTGTTCTTGAAATAATCCTTATTTTAAACAGACTGCACCAAGAATAAAAATTGGAAAAAGAAGCATATTTTAATCTTTTTCGAATAGATCCCAAGGCAATTGGTACCTAGAACTTGACCTCTTGTCGTTTATTCAAGTTGTTTGCCTTCTAACTAAGTTTTTATCTAAACGCTGTCATATTTCAGATGAAATACATTCATTGTAGGCTACCAACTCTTCTTTTCTATAACAGATTCGGCAGTTACGTAGGTTGGAGGATGGATCAGTCAATGTGCTTGCCAGAGGGAAGCAACGATTCCGCCTTAGACGCCGTTGGATTGATGTTGAAGGAGTGGTTAGAGCAAATTCCTTTTCTTGAATTGTTTAATTATTTACTTTTGATTTTTTAATTTCTTTACTATACGAGTCTAATTTGATTTAGATTTTGATCTTCTTAGCCATGTGGAGAAGTCCAAATTATCCAGGAAGATTTGCCATTAAAGACTCCAAGGGATGCATTTGGCGACTTGGCTCCCAGGAGGACAGTTCAGCACCACAGTCCCTCGTGTGCACTGATCTCAGATACTTCTTGCTCTAAACCATGTATCTCCAGGGATGAGGAGGATGATTCAGCCTCTAGTTCTGAGGAAAGCTTTGAATGTGAGCTTTCATTGAGAGAGAGGAAAATCCACCAAGCAACAATTGATTTTAATGAATCTAGTAGTGATGAGGAGATATATGGGTCAGAATCAGAACACCAGCATGGAATATCACATTTAAATGACTCTGATTCTTTAGGGTCAATGCATTCTGATTCTGAGAAGGAAAAGGAAATAACTGGCTTTGATGTAGGAAAGAGTTCCAAATCAGCTAGGCAATCTAGAAAAGGGAAAAAACTCAAAAGATGCCAGATAAACTCAAATTCTAATCTGATGCATGGGTTTTCACGAGCACATTGGCCCTACTGGGTTTACTCTATGTATGACTCTTATTGTCTTGCGCAAAAAGCTGCAGGTGACATGATTTTGCACTCCTTCATTCTCAACATTTTTTTCCATTTTCTTTGTGGACATGTATTTTTTTGTTAGTGTAATTATTGGTTGTAAAAGTGGTTTGTGTTTCTCTTATAAAAAAAAAAATATCTTATAAAAAAAAGCGGTTTGTGTTTCTATATTTTATTTTTTGCAAAAGCATTTTTGTATTTTTCAGTAGTCATTGATTAGAAAAATATCTCCTGTTTTATCTGCCATCACTCAGTAGTATTCTCTATTTGCAATACCTCTGGACAATTCGAGGCACGTCATTTGGTCTAATTTTTTTAATTCATTTCCATCACTAATTGCAGCTATGTGGAAGCAAATAGTTGGGGCACCAAACATGGATGGTTTTGTGAAGAATCCTGACATTCTGTCATTCTATATTGCTAGTAAAATTCCAGTTTCTGAATCTACTAGACAGGAGCTCCTGGAGATTGATGGCATTTCGTATAGATTACGCCGGGAAGTTGAGTTACTCAAGTCTATTGATATCATCCAATGTAAAACTTGTCAGGTACTGCAGTCTTGGTGTACTTACGCTTGCGCTTATCTGTTCCATTTCTTGCATCTGCTCTTAGCTTTTGCTTGCCTATTGCACTTTCTCTTTAGTCATTCCAAAGCTTATTTTTCTGGTCATTGTTTTTTTTTTATTTCCCATTTACTCTTCTGCAGACAGTTATAGCCAAGCGCAGTGATATGTTGGTGATGTCTACTGAAGGTCCTCTTGGTGCTTATGTGAACCCCCATGGTCATGTGCATGAAATCATGACTCTTTATAGAGCAAATGGCTTAGCACGAAGAGGACGAGCTGAGACAGAATACAGTTGGTTCCCTGGGTATTTCCTTTCTAACCTATGAGTAGTCTTATACATTATTTTCTGTAAAAAACCGAGTTTGTGCCTCATTTTAAAAAAAAAAAGGGATTGTGCTGATTTTTTTTCTTGCCATTAGGATTGAAAAGGCAGATGGAAAATGATGTTAGTCATAGGACTATTTGGCATTTTTTATGGGGAATTTATATTGAGTTTGACATCTAGAAATCAACAAATATTGACTAGGAATGAGAAAAGAAAATATTTTGATGTCCATGGATATTCAGAATATAATCAAAATAGGATGATTCTGTGTTATTTGGTTATTATTAAAACTTATTTCTTGGTTTTTGATTAATTAGTGTTTATTTAATGATCTATGACAATAAGAATTTTTGCACCCATAAATAAGTACTAAAGTAGCATAGTAGACGCCCTTTTTGATTATTCCACGGGATTATGTATTAAATTTTCTCCCTTTTTTCTCCGTCCCATGTCAAATATTTTCTGGTTTTCTAGTTAAATAGCTCTGCTCTCCCAGTGGAAATTGGAAAACCATACATATGATGATTATTATAAATGCCAAACTCTAATTTCCCTTTTTTAGGTATGCGTGGACGATCTCGATGTGTGCCACATGCGAAACTCAATTAGGATGGCTTTTTACTGCCACAAACCGGAAACTGAAACCAAGATCGTTTTGGGGAATACGGAGTTCCCAGTTAGCCAATGGCACACGTTAAATCATTTAGTTTAGTTACTTTTTTTATATTTTGCATACAAGTTTGTAGAGAATTTTCATATTTGATATACGTATCCAAATGCTTACGTCTGTAGATAGAGTGCTTTTATGGCAACAACTCGAATAATTTGCACTGGAGCTAGTGATCGCTTCGAGAGAGATCGACTACCTATAGTAAACAGTATGTGACATGTAACTATGTTCTGAAGGTGAGCAAGAGATATTGCAATCTATGTTGAACAATTTCATTAGTTAAATATGGCAAGAAGTTTTGTAGTAACATTTGCTGTTATTTTTTTCCTTGTTTTATATTTCACTTTAAATTCTTTGCTGCACCATTTTTTTGGGGGGGTATTGGTAAATCTTAAAAAAAAAAAAAAATTAATAAATAAGTTTAGATACATCATTTTCTTGAGTATGTAAATCCGTGATTTATTGTGATTATTATTTGATTACTGTAGTTTTATATTGATTAATTTGTTTA